>PNEQ01077111.1:0-17036 GCA_003012365.1 Medauroidea extradentata | reverse complement strand
TACACGAACACTGCCTAGCGGCAACTCGCTGAACTTTCAACCCGAACTTACACATTTACTCCGAGGACCGGCTGGAAAATAAGAAACAAAAGTATTTTTGTCTTCATACATGGACGTAGAAGCGTATTCTGAGGTCCGTTCATTGCGAGGTCCGGGGTCCGGTCCTCGCAGTGCAAAAGGACCTCGCAGCCCCGCTCTAAGAACATGCGATGGACCTCGCTTCATACAAGAAGCACACGCAAGCGCGTGCGCGCGCTCACACACACACACGCACACACATATATATATATATATATATATATGTATATATACTATGTATATTTTTTTTAAGTTTGCTTGATGCTGCTATCTTAAGTCAAGGTTGCAACTCTCAACATACCAGGATACCAGGAGCAGAGTACAACTGGCCTTGGCATGGTTATGTGCGAAATTTCAATGATGTGCTTTTGTCACCCTGGCTAATCCTCAGTGCTCAGCAAGAGCAGAGGCAACACTCAATTTAAAACAATGATCCTTTGATATAATTCCTAATCCACTGTCTCTAAAGGAAGATTTTTATTTGTGTTGTATATATTGATTGAAACACAGTGGGTAACACTTGCTAAACCAGCATTGTTGCTAAAACTAAGTAAATATCAAATATGCATACAGTATGATTAATAGCGTTGAGCCATGAGTCAATTTCACTATTGGTAACTAAACAGCTCGGGGTGCAAGAATAAAAGAATAATGTGCATAGTTATGTTTCCATAAAACATTAATTTATTGTATGTGTAACAAAACCATAAGTACAAGGGAGTAAGTTTCACATAAGTATTACATTTCAAGATAAGCTAATAATGTTTGGACTCATTTGAATCAGCATGTGATTTTAAGGGATTTATTTAAGCAACTTTTCTGTGTAAAATCATTGTAGCTTCATTTATTTCAATTTTCTTGATTTCTGCTCAAGAATGCAAAGGTATGGAGATTAGTGGTCAGACAGGCTGGTAGAGGGGGATAATGAGCAAAGGACGCTGGATAATATCTAGGAAAGTGAGCACTGAATACAGTATGTACATTTAAATTCTGTTATGTATTTATTATAATATTTTACATGTTATGAAAAATGTGAGTCTAATTGGTAATTTTCTGGGAATTATAACAGTTAAAACAATTTGAACATCAATAGTCTCGCACCCCAAAATAAATAGTTTCTCTACCAAGAACATTCCCGTAAGTATGCCATCTTGTTTTCCGTGAATCCGATGCTGTGAACCCAGTTTGGGCAGCACCTCGGCGACAGACGACTAGGCCTCGGCCTTCTTCTTGTGTTAGCTTCCTTTGGCGAAATATCGTGCTGCAGTAGCTGTGCAAATGAGCGGGCATAAGGAGATATAGCAGGTTGTGACCTATGACCACGTGAACATTATTGATGCTTAATTCAAGTGTCTATTTCTTTTGTGGAATGTTCTCGGCAGGAGAACATGCGGCTCACCAGTAATAGTTATTTATTTTTAATTTTCGAATTTGTGTCTTCGCCATGTGGCAGATGTAATTTACGAGCATTAATTTTTTTTTTTAAATAAAATGATGCACAACAAACCAAAGGTGCCAGAACAGAAATTTCAGTAGGGATTTCTTTGAAGACAACTCCCTTGCACGACACCCATGTGCATAACCCCTAATATGAGCATGCCTCCGTTGACTACGCCATACAAATAGAGTGCTTAATGCTGTAATAGACATTTATGAAGTTTGTTCCTCATCCTTTTAAAATTTTTAGATTTTCAGTATGATCATTTGAAAATTTCTGAGAGCACAAGATATATTACAGTTATGTTAAATCTGTGTTCGTAGTAGAACCCTCTACTGTATTACTAAACAAGGTAACACTGATTTAATGTTATTTTTTATGCTGTGTTTAATAATGTACATTACCCAAATTTCAAAGATACCACTGAATTTATAATTCAATTTTTTGGACACTTACTTTGAGAACTATTGGACTGAGTGTAAGAAAATTTAACAACAGAAACATTTATTATACAAATTACTAGCGCTAATTGTTGTAGATCCATCTTGTAAGAGGATATTTTGACATGAATAAGTTACGTATATATACTGTCTATCTTTACATCTACATGACCAAAAGGAACATTTTTGGTTCATTTGCAACCATTGACCAATCTGGAGACCTTTCAACAAAAAAGGACCAGATAAGCAAGGATAACGGTATTACTCCAAATAAGTGTCCAATTCCCTCCATGCAAAAGGTATTGAACCAGAGAACATATTTTCCGCCATACTGCTATTTCAAATAGACTTCAAGCACTGAATGGGTCCCATCACTTTTTTGTACATGACCAACTTTTTTTATAAAATTTTGAAATACACTAGACTCCCAATTTTACAAATACTTGCAGTTCCATTCATTACATTTGTAAGATCACTACCTTCGTAAAATCGATAGGGGTCTATTTTGCCCCCTAACCCTTCAACAAATTTTAAAATTACATGTTTTTCTGCAAAGTGCATCTAGTAGGGCCCTGATTTTCTTAACGTTTTGCTATAAAATGAGATATTGTAACAATCAAAATATAAACTTATATCAATAGCCAGACATCTTCCGATCAAAAGCATATCTTTGAACGGCAGATACAACCAAACATTGTCCCAAAAAATTGAGAAAACTGATTTCCCAAAGTTCCTTCTTGCAAGTGCATAGTCCAACTTCCATAGCAACTAATGGAAAAATTAGGTGAGTGAAAGTTGAAATATAAATTTATGTTAGTAAAAGACGTCTTCCAATTAAAAGCACATCTCTGAACAGCAGATATGACTAACTCTAGTCCTAAAACAAAAAAGAGGAAACTGAGGTTCTTAATACCTTCTCGCTGTTTTGTAACAGTAATTTGTCAATAAAAGTAGATGAAAGTTAAATAATTTCTCACTACTTTTCTTTTGGTAATAATCGATAACTAGGGGCAGGTAAATTTCGCGGATTCAATGACCTGCACGCTAGAATCCATTGTCCTATACATACTCAAGCCCCGTCTATTCGCTCATTGTCCGCTGTCCCATTGAGTAGAAGCTAGTGGACAAATGGATGGGTTTCGAGTATGCAAAGGACAGTGCATTCTATCATGCAGGTCATTGAATCCGCGAATTTTTCTGGCCCCTACCTATAACTGAGTTGTCTTCAAATACTTTCACCTATCAACCAGTGTACGGTACATGATACGTGTTATGTAACTGTCATTTCACTTCAAGATCTTCATTTGTTGAGGAGCAGAATGCTACAAATTAATATAACATCAAAACCATACAATACTCCGATTCACATATTATGTAAGCAGGCTGGCTCACAAAACGTATTTACTGATCATAAAATCATTTTTTTCTTCCGACATAATAACAATAAAATTGTAGAATTTATTCTGTAAATACTTCAAAAGTGGTTTTCTTAAAGATATATCATCATTTACAGAGAAAAAAATAGTATTTTTCAACAAAAGTTTAATATTAATGTCAACATATTTTCCTTTTATTATTACATTATTTCCTATAAGACTTACTGCAATTTAACTGCAATTTACAGAAAAAAATTCCTTTTTTTACATAGTTAAATATTCCTGTCAATTCTCTCTGCCCTCTCTCCCACTACTTAAGAATGATACTTCCTGAAATTAACATTTTACTCCGTTTCACGTAAGTTTTGGATAAATTTAACAGCAACTCATAGGCAATAATTTGTAATATTTTGTGATTTATGGCTTTGCACAAGACTCACTTTTCAGTACAAATGCTGAAATGGACATCTCAGGCTAATTTTTGAGCTAAAAATATCTTGCATTTTGCAACAAACCAGAAAATACTAAAAATTATTTGCCCATAAGTGGCTGTTAAATTTAGCCAAACTTATATGAAACAGAGTATAATATAAAATTAACTGATTAACAGTATTAACCGTATTTACATGCTTCTAGAACAAATTTTTTTGAGGCTTTTGGAGACTGCGTCTTAAAATCAATGGCGTCTTACATTCGTTAGCAATTTCAAGAGATGTAGACAAAAAATTTAGAAGAAAAACATTTGTTCTGTGATTTGCTAGCAAGTACTTATAAAGTGAAATATTGCGTCATAAATCCAGAAATAAGCATGAACAAAATAATCTGTCACAATTCACATGTCGCGAAAGGTAACGAAAACGAGATGTATTTGAGTCTTAGGTCGTTGTAACACCGCAGCGAAGCGCACAGCCACATGCCTCATGTGCTGAGCGATCGATAACACAGTGGAAGTTGTCGAAGGTCAAGAGGTACTATCTGAACTCAAAAACAATGGTTCAGAAAAAAGACGTGTGGCATAGACAAACAATGATAACACTAAAACTCCATAGTGCTAAAGTTATCAGTATTTTCTTTCGGTCACCCTTTTTCTTCACTGGCTTCGATGCTATTAAACTACAGAAGTTTGTGTACCTTGTGTACCCAACGGCGTTTACTACCAATTTATTGTGCGTAGTTGTATGTATGCAATATGGAGAACACTAGTAGAAAATCACACGATGCAAAGTTTACGTGTCAAGTTGTAATTGAGAGTGTGTGAAGTGTTTCAAGATAACACTGGGTTGTTTTCATTTTTAATTCTTTTATGACATGAGAGATGTACTTATACTTTTTGTCTTTTTTATGGAAAAAAAAAAAAAGAAGGTGCAGTGGGTTGTTTTAATTTTTGCTTCTTTTATGAAATGAGAGACGTACTTGTCCTCTTTGTCCTTTTTAATGGAAAACAGTTCAATATCTATCTCCCCTTTCCCTTCCGGATCTACTACCATACACAGTAACAAATGTGGAAGGGACCTTGAAGGAGGGAGGGGGAAAGATAAACATGTGGCTCTGCTGCGCGAGACAGGATGCAAGCTGCACATGACTATCGGACAGTTAAGGGGAGGGGGAGGGAGGCGGTGAAGCAGCTGCCGCTTCTATAAACAACACGCCCGTGTATAGCTTTGCTATGGGCTGGTAGGCGACAAGCAACAGTTCACATGATGGCAAGGTCGGACTTGTTTTGAAAAGAAAGGCCAGAGTGCCTCACAAACTCGCATATAAACTTTTTTTAACATTTGTAGCTCAAAAAGTGAGGTGCGTCTTAAGACTTGTGTAAATACGGTAACTCGGGCCGCACAACGACTACATCAGATACTATGACAACACACAACTACAACAGCATTCTCAATCCTCGCCCAAAAAAATTAAAATTTTAATAATTTGAAAGGAATAATAATGAAAAAGTTAACACATCGTAAGCAAGAAAGATAATTTTAAATACTGTAGGTTCCTTAGAATTCAGCAATAATTAGAGGCCAGGATTAATCGCAAATGCAAAGTAACCGGGAGAAAATTGTGAAAGTCTACTTCGTTTGCCATAAAATGCTAAATTCTCTGGGCGAGCGCCCAGATCTTCGGCGGCACGGCCGGGCGTATCAGCCCGCTGCTTTGTTGCTTGGGCCTAGATCCTGTGTATGGTTGGCAAATGGGAGAAGACACTTGTGCGACATCACAAACATTGCCCAGACACTCGTACAAAGGAGAGAGAACAATAAAAAGACACATCTCTCATACTCCCTTAGCCTCCTTGTACATAAAATAATTGCCAGCTAGCAATGCACGAATAGAGAGAGAGAAAGAGAGAGAAAGAGAGAAAGAGAGAGAGAGTGAGAGTGAAAGAGAGGGAGAGAGAGAGAGAAAGAGTTATATATAATTTTTCTTTAGCTTTATTTGTTGCTTTCACATTTATCATTTTAGTACGTTTGAAGTAAATAAATATGATACAAAAGAAATATATATATATTTTAACAACAAACAATGAATTGTTAAAATGTGCTAAGTATGTGTCTAAAAAATTACGTTAAAAAGTGTGCTGCTCTAAAGGTAAGTTCGACAACTGCTATTAGTATACACAATGTACACCTACCAAAAATGTCATGCAAGCTTCTATCGTGTCAGAACACGAAATTGACAGCTATTACAATAAAATAATACCAGTTTAAAATACAGTTTGTGGATGTTTATGTCACTGATAGCAAATGATAGGCTGTTCAAGTTCATATTCCTTGGCCATAAAAATAGTTTACTGATATTGTATTTATACGCAGGTATGTTAGAAATAAAATACCGTTGGCAAACACGTAGGTCAGTATGAAACTGAAACAGATCGGATAAATAAATTTAAAAAATAAATGTTACTGGAATGGCCGGGATTTGAACCCCAACCCAAAAATAATTCTTCACTGTGGAACAGGCATGCTACTTTTTTTTTTTTTTTTCGTGCAGAACATTCCCCCGTTTAATGTGACTTATTTATGCAACTCCAAGTAAATGCAGTGAGACAATTATAGAGAGACAATTTTGTGAGACAGTTTGGACGAACACAAATTTACACCCAGCCAGACCTGGGAATCGAACTCAGAACCCTTTGCGCCAAAGCCGGCTGCTCAACCGAACTACGTGAGGTCGGCACCCACTAGACCACCAGACACATTTCGCTTGAGTGTTAATTATTTTAGTTACCATACAATTGTCTCCCATTTATTTAAAATTTTATTTATTGTGTTATTATCGACGATGCAGTATTTATATGTACACAACATTATTGATACTGCCAGAAAGTTTCATTGTGTGTAAAAATACCATTCCCATAACATTTGTTTCCCATAAAAAATAACATTCAGCTGTAGTTGGTCGAGTGTCAGCCATTTGCATGCGCATCTACATAGTTTCCCTCCAGTTACGCTAGTAGCTAGAATTGTGTAATAGCAATATGCCTGACCAACCTGTATAGCAGCTGCTCTAGCAGCTTGTATGGCAGCCTCTTCAACTGCCTGGTAGGTGAACAGCTACGGTAGCAGGTACTGTGTAATATGGCCTTTACTGTCTCCTGTGTCAGTGCGTCTGCTGGTCTGAGATTCACCAACTTTCGTGTTCACACAGTCAGCCATTACTTACATATTTTTATCTTTTAGTTTATTTGGAATTTCAATATTTACTATACACTACTTAAAATTATAATTTAACACACTATATGTGCCCATAAACGTGAGCGAGAAGCAATAAATCCTTGCGGGCCAGCCGTTGCATGGTTCAAGTATCGTATATATTGTATCAGGGGGAAGGTGGGAAAGGGGGTAAGCCACCTTTTTCGTCTTGGGATGAGTCTGTTTAGACAGCTGAAGGGAAAAAAGAAAAAACCACGAAAAAAATCACGGGTGGTGGGCCGTGAGTGAAAACGAGCATGTCTAGCTTTAGCATTACTTTTCAATTAACAGTTTGTCCAAATTTGGTAGCATTCAAATGTAGGTCCAACACGTTTCCTATCGGCACATTGCAGGAATAAAATCACAAACTTGTGACGTTGCTCAAAGTCAATGAGGACATGTACACCCACTTCTGTTACTACTGAATATTAGCTCTGAACTTAACTTTGTGCAGCAGCTAAACACACTTCAAGACTAACGTGCAAAAATAAAGTAACTAGCAATGTTGGCATCTCTCATTTTTGCTGACGGACAAGTAAATAAATCATTCATTCACCTGTCCAAACTGATTGTTACTGGTCTCGGGCCAGCGCACAAATTATTCGACATGTGCCACATTATGAAAGGGCACACGTATTGAACAGTGTACAACACAGCCAGTAATTGTCTTAAAATTTCGCTGGGAAATATTTCTTATCAAAAATAGTATTTTTGATTGTTACTCTGGTTTATTCACAGTAAAAATTTGAAACTACACTCGCCAAACTGTTTACTACATGTTCTATGCCAAAAGTAATGTGACATTACCTCAACTCCATCTTCTAGTGCCGGCGAGTTGTGTTTACATTTCAGTAGCACATTTTTATTTTATGGCACAATTTAGAGCATAGCACTATAATAACCTGCTGCTCGATGCACAATGGCACATTCTGAAGGAACAGCAAAACACTGACTACATCTTAGATCTCGTGCTGTCCGCTACCACGTTTTTTCAACTGCCTACCTAGATCCCTGATGTTGATCATCAACTGCATGGCAGCAGCCACCAAGTACGTCATGAGGAAGGTTCTAGGCCCGCGCATTGTTACACAATGCTGCTTATACATGCCACGGCATTCATCGCTCGCACTCACTGTTAAAATTTTTGGAAACTTGGTAACTAATATAGGCTTGTCTAGTATCAATTTCTTCAGATAAACTATGCCAATTAAATTAAATCATTATTACTTTCTTGAAAATTGCCTGTTATACACTGGTGACTCTTTTAACACGAACTTGGACAGCAAAAAAAAAAAAGGTGCACATGCACACATGCACATGCTTGTACACAACACATACACATTTTGAAATGTCTCAAAATATCACAAATATCTTAACAGTATTTTAAATAATGTAGGTTTTTGAAAAATTCAACAGTTTACTACCACAATGTTTTATTTTCTGAATAGTTTGACCAGCAAGCTAACAGTAAAATACCTAGCTACATTTGCAGCTGTCCATACGTGCACTGCACATGTGTCAAGATTTGTTTAATCTGAAGATGAACCACCAATATAAATGCCGTATACGTAAGGTATTGGCTACGTCCTAAGGTTTTGGGTTGTTATTTAACATTTAGGAATACTGTTTCAAGACCTAGGTATGAAATAAGCTGCACCTAAACCCTTATGAAAATGTTTTGGTATACTGGCTTAAGTGCTGTAAAAGAGTTTTACTCTCACCTCCATTGGATCTCGCCTCACAGGGGCTGAGGCAACAGATTTCTGTGCCTCCGCTACTGCCTTCAAGATGAGATTCCGTGTGGCCTGAAGAGCAGCAGGTACTTTCGGTCGAGGTTTGACTCGTACCACTGACGCCACAGACCCAACTGCTGGATTAGTAGGATCATATTCCTCTTCCACCTCTTCCTTAACAATTTTTCCTCCTTGTCGATGGAGGGCCACAACACGTGACTGCATTGTGCGCTTCTTAGGGCCTGTCTGGTATAAATGTAATAAAAACCATCAACAACCGAAAACATCCTAAACACTTACTTCCCTCTTTTACACACGTTCCCTAGGATACTTCTTAAGTAACAACCTTTAAATTTATGAAACTGTTACATTTGACTATCAATATTACCTCCACTCACACTATCTCTTCCATTATATAATGCCTATACATCTTTGTTTCCAAAATCTTAACCAAGTTAACTTATAAAAATTATATAAACATCTACACCGGGCATTCAAAAAGATATCACCAAGCCATTCTACTACAACCGCATTATAATCTATGTATACATGTATGGCCACATTATAATCTATGTATACATGTACGAGATATACACAGTGAAAATCTCCTAATTACTGTGGATGTTTTAAGGGACTAAAGTTCACACATATTTACTAAGAGTCTACATTTACCGACTTTCACCATTACTAACTTCTCAGAAGTTGTACGTGCTTGTTTAACCTTCCGAACTATAAATATTAGTCTTCAGAACCTGTTCTCATTATATTTCTTGCCATTAATTATGGACTTTCACAAACAGATATCAATAAAAAACATAGTCATCATCTAACTAGTTTTTGAAAAAAGAAAAAAAAAACAGAAAAAAAAGACATACAGATACACACACCCACAAACCCCTATGCACATGCAGAGACATACACACAAGAGACACAGACATAAAGGCACACAAACAGATGCAGAGGCACAGACACACACACACAAAAATTGAATGAAGACAATGACAACATAGGTACTATCTGAAAAGTTAGTACAGTAGTGATGAAAAGTTGCTAAATATAATACTCTACTGCACAATTCCCCAAGTTGACAAATGTGCACTTTCCCACAGCCCACAGAAGTCAATTCATTGGGTTAAAAAAAAAAAAAAAATATATATATATATATATATATGTATATAAAACAAATGACTTTTCATATGTAAAAGCATTCAAAATTAATTATCATGATAAGACAAATTTTAAAAATAAATTGATGCATTTTAACATTAAATTATGACTAAAATAACACCACATTCACCATCACAAAAAAAAAAAATCACTTCATAGTCACCAAAAAAGAACACCAATTTTTCAGACGAATAGCCACCCATTCATTGTTTAAATAAACACCCATAGCTGTATGCCCCTATTCATAAGCACAAGATACTTCAATAGCGGTAACAGCTCTATGCTTACAATAAGCAGTTTCTGCAGAAAATGAAACCTGAGGATAAACCACAACATAAAGTTTGCCTTGAAGTGCTGGTGCAAATGGACCATCCTTCTTGATCAAGATTATGTTTTCCAACGAAACAACTTTTCATGTTTCTAGAACAGTTAAGTTAATCATCATAATGTTAAGGTTAGTTTCACATTGGGCATTACGTCTTGTTAACAGCAAGGTCATTAGAGATGGTGACACACAACCTTACACAAGGACAAGACTGGGAGATGAAGCAACCTTGAGGTATGTAAGGAACCATTATAGCAATCACCAGGAGCGATTTTGGGAAAACATGGAGAACTGAAATCAGAAAGGCCAGAGCTAGGATTCAAACCGTGGTCCTCCCAAATGCAAATTCCAAAGGTGCTCAGATTTGAGGTCTGAGCAACTGTACTACATTACGGAACACATCTCCAATAAACATAAGTTATTGTTTGGCGTAACTTTAAGAGCGATGTGATTGTGGTGCATCATCTTTGCAGAAGAAACTTTTACTGCTACCCCATACCAAGGAATTATGAAACTCAATGTTGTCTTTCAGCTGGAACAAATTGTAAGCATAGCAATGGATATGTTTTCTCTTATTAACAAAAAAATCAAAATCAAGGAAATTTTACAGCGTTATAAATTACAAAAATTTATGATTTAGATACGTAATTGTACCTTATCTTTCTAAGCACAACTTAAATTAAATAAAACTATATCATCTATAACTTCCCTTTTTTGTATATGGATTCATATTAAATGTTCATACTATTTTATTTATACATATACATACGATATAGGCCTATTTTAAATTTGGAAATTCTCTGCAGCCACAACAAATGCCCATTATCAAAGAGGTATCATGGTTGTTACAGAAACTCTGCATTAAATTCCCCTTAATTTTCCAGGGTTTTCCAGACAATTTAAGAATTCTCAGTCTTTTTCACGTAATAAAATAATAACAAATTTAACTCCAAAAGTTGGAATAAATTAAAATGTGCAGGATTGTTGTTTTTTTTTTTTTTTTTTAAATCCATTTTGAATAATCTGACTGCTCTGTTGCTTACAAATTCACTGCGGAAAGTTTGCTGGTGTTTGCCACATTTAGCTACCATAACCTGGAGAATGGCAGTTGTGGAACAGTCCATGCATAGTTACACAAAGCTATAATCTTAATAACTTAAAGTGGTACTACTATATGTAAATAAATAATCAAAACAGATGACCATAAAAGGTTTTCCATCTCTTAACAGTTCAGGTAACATCATACAGTACGTACTACGTAATGTACTATTGATACATTTAAATTTACTTGTAATCTCGTATAACAATTTGTGCTCATTGAAAAAATTTGAAAAATTAACATTATGTATTTTCGTGCATAACATTATTGCAATAAGCACATGACTTTACAGAAGAGTTGAATCTCTGGTCTTATGTTATTATTGCACATTCAGTTTTCCCGGCACCAACAGCAATTTCCTTGATTTTTGCAGATTTTCTCTGTTTTCTAGACCTGTAGTAACCTTGGGTACTCATTGAGAACAGTGCTTTTCCTAAACTGAAGTTTGATTTGCTGAAACATTAACACTAACACAAAGAATGTAAAACTGCATCAATATTAATGCTATGATATACAACAGTACCTCATCACTCGATGATTCTGCAGAACGTTTCAATGAATGAGCTGTCCCTTCCACTCTCGTACCGTGCGACCTGGTGCCCACTGACGAGGCTCCAGAACTTGACCGGTTTGAATATCTTCGGCTGGCTTCGTTCCCATTCTCGCTGTATTCTGAGCTTGACCTCTTAGGTACATCCAACACTTGTTGCTTCCCACTAGACCCAATCTTGTCAGCATCTACTGACTTAATTGCATTTGCTGTTCCTGTCTTTACCAGTTCCTTTGGAGATTTTCTACTAGCAACAGGAGGGGGTGAGATAGATTTCTCCGGAGTAGAGGGCTTATATGAGTGACTTGGTGATTCCTCCGGAAGCTCTGCATTTAACAATTCCACTGGGGAAAAAAATTTTTGAACTGTCAATACAAAGTGTTACACAAAATAATCACATACTGTATTTACCATCAACTGTAATTACTTATGTTTAATCTGTCTTAAATTTGCTAAATTTGATTTCTATTCTCTCGGAGGATGTAAAATTACATAATTCTAACAGGAACACACAAAATCCTCCTGGCTGTCATTTAACTCCAAGAAACAAAAAAGAAATTTAGTTAGAGAGATATTAACAGGCAAATTTACCTTTTAAAAAGTTAAATACAGCATAGTGAGTACTTACACAGGTCATCTTTAAATAATGTGTACTCTTAGATCACCCTTAAAAAGGAAAATATGTACCATGAAAGTGTTGAGCAGGAGTACACTTGCTGTTCCTAATACTGGTAGCTAAAATATTTTCCCTGTATTTTTAACCTCTTTGTGTCGTAATATCTTCTTCCTGAGAATATCAACTATTCGCAACCCCTGACAACTCTGAACATTTCTTAACATTTGTCAGTTTTCTTCTTATATTTATCAACTGTAAGGTTTTCACAGCACTGTGAATATTTTCCTTGTAATAAGACAGCTCTGACATCCCACCAATGTATTTGTTTCTAATGTGATATGATCATCATGACAACTGTTTCTTACTGATTTTAATAAATTTTGAAACAAAAGTTTTTATTTATTGGTCACATTACACTTGTGTCACTGCAAGTAATAACACTGAATAAGAACATTCATTATAGGATAAGAAAAAACATTACTCTAATTCCCATATAAAAAACTACCATTTCTTGGACAATGGGAATTGACGAGATATTCCACCGTTAACTGTGTAGAATATTGAGCACCAATTTGGGATAGGAAAACTATGAATTCGAACCTTGGACAAGATAGAATTACAGTGTTAAGTACCTTCAAAATTATTCACTTAAAAATATGTACTTGTTACATGATGCAACATAATACAAAATTTTTCCTTATACATGACTGCAGAATGTCTTTGTAAGATATGTTACGACTGTTTAGCTGTGCTGCCCCACAAGATCTAACAAGTGATGCCTACCCATTTTAAGAGGCTATGTCACCTCTGTTGTTCAAATTTTTAATGTTTCGTCTAAGAAATCAAGGGTGCGAGACATCCAGTACTAACAAAAATTTTTTATTTTAGAAAAATTGCCGAAATTTGGAATTTTTTGTTACTTCTAGACATTTTTTTTTAATACAAAAATATTTGGTACTGTACTGTTACATACATCAAACAGTAGCCCATGACATGTAGTTTCAAAGTGAATTTTTTTCATTTCAATATTTTCATTGGTTTTTGCAGCTTATATGAATGAAATACATTTACATTTACTTGCCATTATGAAAAAATGTTGAGCTAATAGTTTCTTGTAAGCAGAAAATGTACTCCCAAAAAGCATCTACAACACTAACACTATTTCATACAAATATAAAACTGTGTGTTTTCCTCACTTAAGCACCCTTAACAGAAAAATTAAATTTCATGTAGGTGTATTAGTATTATGTACACTGAATTGGTAGTAGGCATGATTTAGTCTGTATTACACGGTGAGAGATAATTACTATTTAAAATTTTATCTTAGTATTTAAATTTCTTATACATTTTGTATACAATGTGCATAATGGAATGTGAAATTACTAGGCAAGTCCCAACTGTAATATTTTCACACGACATAAATCTTGTCAAATTTTGAATCAGGAAATAACCAAGAAAAATGCAACATGTTTAGTGATGCAGGCCACAATGGAACACACAAAGCATGGTATAAATTTTCTAACAGTAAATCTAAGTCCACAGATCAAGCAATTATTTTTTTCCTAAAGCAATCATTTCAAATCTAAATATTGTTAACATTATGATAATACCGAAGTCCCTAAATCAAAAGTTCACTATATAATTTCTGAAACTTAATTAAACAAAAAAATATCTATAGGTTGTACATGATAAATTTTGTAGACAATCTTGTCATGAATCAAAAGCAAATATTTATTTTATTGTGATGTAGGCCTAAACTAATCTTTTATTATGTTTTTAGTACAGTGAAATCTATGCATTGTGTTTATTACACGTATTAGCTTAGATCCAAACTTTGCTTATTAAATTATATTATTTACAATTCTAACAGAAGCAAACCAAATTGTTTCCATTCATAACAAAAGTAATCAACTTACCTGCTTCTGCATCAGCCTTTATGTTGATAAAATCTTCATCGTCGTCATCATCATCACTTTGCATTAGAACGATCTTTGGCTTTGTTACTGGTGGTTGGACAGTTGTTCCTGTTTGTAGGTAAAAAAGTAACCTGGTTCGTATTGTATACAAAAAGCACCCTTAAAAAAGGATACTCAATAACCCTAATGAAATAGTTTTTTGCACACCTACCTAACTTCCCTTTGAAATACAGCCAAGTCTACATTCATTATTCAGATCAAGAGGAATGTGCCATGATTAATTCAAAGTTGCAGATAATATTTGCAATACTAATTATTTTATTTTACACTACAATTGTTAATTACATATATTTACAAATATACACTGTAAAATAGTTACCTTATTAAATACATGTTGTGAATCGTCATTAAATTAATATCGTAATGTTAAATCACGGTTCTATTATGTAACTGAGGTCGTACTCTCACACACTCTTTAAAAAAAAAAAAAATTACTGTAGAATTTTTTTAGGTGTTACAAAAATGCCTCAGATTTTAAGGAGGGAAAATGCTTACGCTAGAAACTGGTACATATGTGCAATTTCCTCTTATTAAGAAGTTAGCAGAGCCTTATGAGAATATATTATAGACTGTTCACTTTAAACCGAGCACTCCTCAACTTTAATAATAACCCAAAAACAGTATTTTATTACGGCCAAAGGTGATTAGTTTTCAGTGTGGTGAAACATTTACACTGGTTTTTAGTTACATGATAGTTTTAATACTGAAAATGAATGATATATAGCTGAAAGAATAATTTAAGCAGTGCTCACTTTATCATGAGCAGTCTATACATAAATAATGCCATAGTTAAAAGAAAAAGAATTAGTAAATCTGTGATAATGAGAAAGTAAAATATTTTATTCAGAATAACTTTTCTTACCACTTCAGACAGTGTTTATTGGCTACTAACTAGTCATGAGTTCAGTATAAAATGTAGATTTTGTATCACCACTAAATGTTCTTTCCAATGATAACTGGTAACATGCCACATTTATTTTCCCTTTTCTTTGTGCCACATGCATGTAATTTAGGTTATATTTAGTATTTGATTGAAATAGAAACAGTATTAAAGGTCAGAAAATTCATAACAGGAAGGTAAAAGTATTTACATCTAGTACTTTCAAGAAGAGTTGCTATATTGTGAAAAGTGAAATAAAACCTAATAAACAAAATAATTGTATATACTGTACTTTACATTTGTGTGATCATTGTTGTATAAATATAATTAATGGCAAATAGAGAATTTAAGGGTGCAGTCTACAGCAATTTTCACCATCATTATTTTATTTTTATTTGTACCAGATATTTTTTTTCTTATTTTAGACACAAAATGTGAATAAAATTTGGCTCTTATGAAATTTTTTTATCACTCATAGTTTTCGCATAATGGCTTGTTAAAGTCATATTTTGCATGTTTCTGTTTTACGACTACACTAAAACCAACTGATAAACCAAACTCAAAAAAATCACAGTGGATAAAGACGTTGCAGGCTACAATGACATGCTCATAAAATTAAAGAATAAAAATTATTTGTATTAAAAAAAAATTATTGAATTTTTAAAATTTTTATTTTCAGCAATTTTTAAAATTCAAATAATTTATATTCTTTAATTTTATGAGCATGTCATTGTAGCCTGTAATGTCTTTATCCACTGTGATTTTTTGAGTTTGGTATATGAGTTGGTTTTAGTGTAGTTGTTAAAACGGAAACATGCAAAATATGACTTAAACAAGCCATTACGCGAAAACTATGAGCGATAAAAAAATTTCGTAAGAGCCAAATATAGTTACATTTTCTGTCTAAAATAAGAAAAAAAATATCTCGTGCAAATAAAAAATTTAAAAAATGGTGATGAAAATTGCGGTGGATCGTGCCCGTAAGAAACCATCTTCACAAGTATTGGGTTCCATAAATTCACTATTTGTGTTTCAAAAATGAAAATCAGTGCTGTAAATACATTTATGTGACACATTAAAAATTAAAGTGCACTAAATTAACAACAAGTAATTTAACTTCAAACATATAAATGTATAAAAAATATTTATTTGCTCCTAGTAAAATATTATTTTAGAAAGAAAGCTGCATTGTTTTATGACATATAAGACCTTTCTACCTGCTAGTCACAGCATTAACCAAAATAAAATAATTCAACATTCAAAAACACATTGCCATAATGCTTCCAAAATATTATACATATTATATTTTTTGGTTGAACTACCTCCCTACCTCGTCTAACTTAAACCATATATAGTTAAACCCACACTAAAGTAGTCTCCAATAGTTGGGGTTTCTGAATACAGAAAATTGTAGGTAAAGATTAAAATGGCAAAATAAAGCATAACTATTTTTTTAAACAGTGTCTTAAGGGTGTTGGACCCGTAAAATATATTATTTTTATATTTGTGCCAAACACTGTTCAACTTTTGCACATCAGATAACACGTCATTTCCCCAAATAGAAAAAAATTAGGCCCCATAGTTTTAGCATAATCACTCATCAAAGTCACAAAATGACCGTTGCGGTGTAGCCAAAATCAAAAAAAGTAATTATCTAATGAATTCAAAATTA
>PNEQ01077102.1:0-37157 GCA_003012365.1 Medauroidea extradentata | reverse complement strand
TAAAACGTGATTAAAGGGTTTTTCGAAATTTACTCTCTTAGGTGGTGAAAAGACCTTGAACGTGTTTTAGATAAATCCTCGATATCTATCGAACCCGTCGAGATATACAATTAATTTTTGCTTCAGGATGATGATTACAGAAATTATCGCAAAACGGTTTTCAGATTTTTCGAAATTCGATTTCTCAATACTGTGCAGGGGTGATATGTGTTTTTTTTTAGTGAATGATCGATTTTGATTCGACTGAACGGGCTAGCGATGTGATTTACACTTCAGTTGGATACTTATACAAATGTCTAAGATGTAAATTTAAAATATTTCGAAATTCGACACCCAAAAGGGTGAAAGAGCACGACATTTGTTTTCCATCAACCCACGATATCTATCTAACCAGTTGCGATATTGATGTGTTGTTCGTGTCAGAGTGATGCTTACGTAAATATTTTAAAAAATATGTATTTTTTTTCTTTATAAGAAACGTGATTATTAAGACTAAAACTTAATTGGTCAATATTCAAGACAGACGATCCGAAAAGCAGGAACGAGCAGCGATAAACAACCTATACAGGAGTTTCACTCTACAGTAACCTATCGAGACGTGGTGTTGTACAACCTCTATTAGTCCAGGACACATATGTTTTAGTTTTTTAAATAAAATTTTATTTTCATGAATTATTTCGACGTCACGTGACGCAGTTGTTTGTTACTCAGGCCTAAATTCCAGGAGGTTCTGGGCTCGAATTCCGTTAAAAGCTGCGTGCGAACGTCCATTTCTCACACTCAAAAACTACAAGGCAGATCGAATTAGTGCAATTTACATGTAGTCTTTAAAAGGGGTAAAATTGCAGTTCGCTTTCCACTTAGGTTCCTCTACAATATCAGCTGACATATCCTCGGTATACTGCCAAAAGTGATTAAGTCATTAATGTTATTTCGTTTAAAAACAGTATTAAATTGTAGATATTAACAAAAATTTGGTATGTTACTATACTGTAACACAACAGTACGAAACGACGAATAGACTTTAATCTTGGGCAATTGTTCGTGAACAACATATACATATTCCTAGCATTTTTATAATTTTATCTCATTTTGACTTTGTCACTTTTGGCAGTAAACCGACGATATGTCATCTCACTAATCTCAGGTTTGGGGCACCAAATACGTTTCCGCGAAACCTTTACCCTCTGAAACTTTGTAATGTCAATAAAGTTAAAGTGAATATTTTTAAAATATATAATTGAGGGCACCGTCACCAATGGTTGTGCACAGGGTAAACAATATGTTTCTCATTCGATTAACCTCTTACCTTAGGTGTCTGTAATCACCCCACAACGTCAAATAGGCAGGGCTATGAATAAGGCCCAGGCGAAGTCGCTGTTAGTGGCAGGGACAAACTTAAGACTGCTTTTCGCGTGGACAGCTATAGCTACTTACCCTGCTGCAGAATTAGTTCAACTAGCCGCTTGGACATTCTAACGCTTGATGACTGAAGTACCAATCTTGTGTACAAAGATATTTTTTAACTAAAGTAAATATTATCAGTTACGAATAATACTCGCGAGCAAAGCCGCGGGGGACTGCTAGTATATATATATATAGGCCTATATATAGTTTGGTATTTTCAAATAAATTGTTGCAATTTTCAAATTTTCATTTCAAAGTTCAGAATTTTTTAATAAATACAAAAAAATTTAATTTCTTGATTTTTTAATGTCAAATCATAGCCTACAAAATTGTAATATATTGTGAATTCTTTCGGTTTGGTATGTCAGTTGGTTTTAGTGGCGTGCATAAAACCGTGAAGTGCAAAATTTGACGTTTACGACTCATTGCGCAAAAACTGTAAGCGATACAAACATTTCCTAAGAGGAAAATTTAGTCACAATTATGTCTAAAATTAGAAAAAAATATCTGATACTAATATAAAAATAATAAAAGACGTTGAAAACTGAGGCGAACCGCCCCCTTAAAGCCGTGACGTGAGCAAGACTAGGAATTTGCATGTTCAATTACATTCGGCGGTGCTTAGTCTTCAATGTCGCTTTCGGACAAAAAAAATTTCTACGTTGAGAAGAGTAGAATATTGTTACAGGGACACAAGTGGGAATAAATGAAGTTAGGTTTTCAAGTGTTGTTTGATATTGAACATACTTCTTTGTTAATAATTGTCAGGGTATTAAAAGTGATCTAACATATCCTATATCAATGTGGGCCTGTTGGAGACACATGTAGGTTCGACAGGTACTGAGCCACAACTAATATATTTTAACTTGTATATCCTTATTTCTCGTGTCAGGGCTGCAACGTAGGCGGCTACTTTAACACATATATTTTAATAATATTTCCAAGAAATTCCAAAAATTGATAATCAAAGCAAAGGCAACTAGTTTTCCATACCCGAGTATGTAAGAGCTTCTGTGTGCCAGCGGACGATAGTTTTTCTTTATGCCGCCAGGGACTAATGTTCCTTTTTGGTATCTTTATAGTCCATAAACCTGGTACGTAACTAATTGATTCATAAAATAATACCATGTAAGTGTTAGCTTAGAGAATAACCATGCAATTTGCGATGTATATATAAGTACAACGCCGATGAAATTTTAGAATTGAAATATCATAGAATGCAACTTTTCTGTAAGCAACATGTCTTACTGTCCACGTAGAGCGTAAAAATTATTTCATTCGCTTGCTACGGATTTCCATGGAAAGCGGAAAACTAGTAAACAGGATCATGCCAGTAAAATTTCGAAACGAAAAGTACTGGAGCTTCTAAAATAATATTAGTATATTATTCCATATGTAATATGATAGCGCGATGGCTATGGCGCCGGCGCCGGCGGGGCGGTGAGACATATCTCAGCAGTTACGTTTGAAGTCTCCGTGCGTTACGACACTGTTCTCTATCGTGGCGTTGCGACATAAAGTTTTGCTGCAGGGAATTTTTCAACCCTCATTACATCCTGTGGGACGATCTGGACAGCGTTCTTGCCAAGGCAATTTCTCATCGTCCTTGTCTGCATTGCCCGATAACCTCAAAGGGAGAGAAATTATTCACTGCAATATTTGAGGTCTGTCCTGGTATATAATGTTATTTATTTTTATTTATAAGTTTTTGCTCGTGTAAATGTTGTAGTAGGTAATATATCTCAGTATTCCTTGTTCTCAAAGACTAGAACTATTAGTGATACATATTATATACATGTTGTTTCTTAAATTGACGTACATACTCCGCAGGCGTATTCCTCATAATGAAAATAAGACGAAAACTTATATATGACTTACACCTGAAGTGCACTCCAAGGGCGTTACTCCTGCATGAAGTATAACCTATTAATCACACATTTTGTAAATCTCATGTACAAAACAACTGCAAGAATGTGGTAAACAATCAAATGGACACAGTTCTACGGAATATGTGATGCTAACAGAAAAATCAATTTGCGGACGATTAGGGGTTGCATCCTTATGATGCGAAAATAAGTATGTATCGGTAGTTCAACAGAATTTATGTGCATGTTAATTAAGCCTAGTTTACACAAACGATAATATTGCTAATAACACGTGTTTTCAACAAAGTTATTAAAAATTGTTTACTTCATGTTATCAACGGACAATTTTTTTTGTTTACTGGGCATAAAGTAACCTTGTTTTGCCTACTGCTTAGAACTTGTCTTTACTGCACTAGAAAAATAATTGAGGAAGTTTATTTTCTCAGAATGTGCTGTATTGTAGTTGACATAATATTCCGGCCGGAGTATCCATACTGCATAGTTATGTTCTCCAACGTATGCATCTTTTCAGAATTTTCATCTGGTTTTGCGATTAGGAAGATAACTTATAGTGTCAGTGTTTAATATTTTACAGTACAGACTACTTTTTACGATATCGTCATTAAGGTAACATAAATATTACACTGAATGCTGGTATTTATTACGTGTTGTTAGAGAATACTTCATTTGTTAAGACCATGCTCTCCTGTCTTTACTTTTTTCGTTATAATACATTTTTAACATAAACAAGAGCAGATATCAAAAATTTGTTTATCAGTTTGTTTAAAATGAATCTCACTATATTGAGAAATTTTATTAAAATAGTAAATGCTGTGGTTTTAGGTAATTATGTACAAAACAAAATGTTTGTTAGTTTACTTATTTGTAGAATCTGTATAATTTCTTGTCTTGAATAAAATATCTGCCACGGAAAATGATCTTAAAGAAAATTGTGAAACAGTTTTGTGATATCGGTTCGCGCTTAAGATTAAAAAAAATAACTATCGCAAAAAACATTGAAAACAGATGAGCATCAAGTGGCCAGTTTATTGGAGAAATAGTTTTAATTTTGTGTACCTCGACATTTTACCATCAGTCGCAACTGCATCGGAGAAATAAGAGCGGTAAACACATCAGAGCACTCCTGGCGAATGGGACGGAAGAAGAAGTCACTTCTTGGATAGGAACACGTGCACACTGAGAGTATGTCACTCTTCAATATAAGTGACACTTGCGCCCACACACGAGGCGTAGCTTGTCAACGCACACGTTTCGATTTTTTATTTCATTTAATTTTCTTTGGCGTAATTTTAATGCTAGTAAGCTTGTCCATTTCGAATAACATATTTTCCAATATTCTTGAAAGGCAGCTGCTAATTATTTTTAACAACGCAGGCTGTCTCTAATCAGCGAAATAAGCTCGAGCTTTTGTCACCCAGATTAAATAAGCGCGAGGGCGTCTCTCACTCTAAATTGTTTTCGCAAATTATTACTATACTTAAAATGTTGTTTCGATGGTTCCCCATGTATGCAAATATTTGTATTATTTAATTTATATATATATATTTTTTTTGGCGATGATAGAGATCTAACTAGGCTCGACTACGCATAGATAGCCTACTCGACGGCTGTAGTGGATTATGAATGAAACTGATTTTTGAGTTTGTTAATTATAAAATACTGGTAATGTCATAGTTTTGTTGTGAACCTTTACCGGTCTGATCCCGCCAGCTTCAACTGTTAGACCTACCTAGGTGTTACAGTGTTAAAGCACAACAGTATACTAGAAATAAGGGTAGTACAGTGTTAAAGCACAATAGTAAGTATACTAGAAATAAGACATTTGAAAAACATACATTGTCCATTATGTTATTTCTCTTTTTAACTTGCAAGGTTGCTTGGATGCAGTGATGATGGTAATAATAACACCACCGGCCAGGACAGTACTATGTCAGGTATATTTCTCGCGATCGCTTTTCGTCAGTAGTGTCACTGTTTCTTTAGTACAACTTATCTTTACATATTTTACTATGCCTGCCTAAGTGCAATTATTTATTATGTTTAATTAAGAATCTGTGTTTGGTATTTGCGTAATAATTAAATGTGCATGAATATTGTATTAGATTTAGTTTTTATTTAAACACTTTAAGCTGTAACCCAGTCAAGAACTGAACCATGTAGTATACAAACAAATTAAATAAGTAACTCCGGGTAGACCTAATATCGATTCCCAGTGCGGCAATCCAGATTTAACTTTGTGTTTAACACCGACAAGAAAAGTGGGGTGTTATAAGTTTAACGTGTGAGTTTGTGTATCTGTGTGTCTGTCTGTGGCATCGTAACTCCTAAACGGATGAACCGATTTTGATTTTTTTTTTTGTTTGAAAGGTGACTAGATCGTGAGTGTGCTTAGCTATGATTCAAGAAAATCTGTTCAGCTGTTTAAAGGACATCAGCTCTTTTCTAATTGTTGAAGGGATTATAGCAACTTCTACTGGTCTGATCTATTCGAAATTTAGTATCCTGTGAGTCGGCGTTTTTTAAATAGCCTATTATTGTTTCGTAATTATACTTGTATCCGCGGTTTTACTAAACCACTCCAAGCGAATGCTGGGATGGGACCGAACTTATCCCCGTAACCTGTTTTAGCAGATCGTTTGGTCTGTAATGGTCCTGCTGTTTGCGAGATAACTATACAACCCATATGCCTCAACTGCTGGCGACGACAATGTTATTGTGTGTGCATTTCTGTTCCCATTTCGATGGAAGTTTCGTCAGTTGTATCCGTACATTTTACATTACATCCGTTACATTTGCACAGTAATTAATTCACTACACCACTGTAATCGAGACAGTTACGTTCTAGCAAAAATTATTCAACACAGGAAATGCTGCAATTAGCAATTATTATTCTAAATTCAACCGTAAAAGATAAAATGTAGACCTACTCTATTCAGTCATTTTCAATCAGATATATACGACCAATTAATTTCGTTCAGAATAATAATTTACAAATTATGACCTATCTTAGCGGGGTTTTTTTAAGCAATCTCTCGAACAACCCTTCATAGTTGCGGTATTACCATAACCGTCGTAAAGAGTGCGGGAATAAATTTACTGCTGCACATCAGTCTCACATTTATTTTATTCCTTATTCCATTTTTAAAACCTTCCGTAGAGAATGACAAGATTTCTTGCATTACATGTGATCTACCCGTGGCTTATCATCTGAACCTAGTCTCTTGATCACGGCTTTTGTTTTCTTCCCTGTCGATGTCTGTAAGAGCAGTTATTTGGTCGGAAAGTCTAAGTATATTCGAGTATTATTTACAATTTTTAAAACAGTTAGGTATGGTTTATAAAATATTATATGCTCAGTCCATATCACCATATCATTATCAGGAATAGAGTCTAAAATCTAAGACTTACGCTCACACTAGTGAAAATGAAATACAATACGTGTTCCTGCCTTCTGGCAAGGTCGCATTGTGTGTGAGAGAATGCCAGAGTGTGGGGGGGGGGGAGTCTTGAGTCGGTTATTCGACTATCCCCGGCACGGGAAATGGGTAGGGTCAGATAAGTGTGGAGCAGTGACGCATGAGAGAGGCGGAAGTTCCCGAGAAAATCCGCCCGCCAACGACAACGTCCGCTACGTTTCCAACATGCAAAAATTCCGAGCGTGGACCCACCGGTGATCGAACCTGGATCGCTTAGGTGGGAGACGGGAGGTGTAGCCTCTCGACCACATTCACATCTGGGTGTTTCGAACAGCTGTTGTCTCCAGCCTAAAGTCGGGGATAGATTGCAATTCCCGAAATGTTGCATTTTTCTGTCGAATGGAACTTGGATCGTGTTGTCTTCTGGCATTTGTTTGTTGTTTGTCCACTGTTGTTTTTTCCTTTCTTTTTTCTCTTATTCTATTGTTTTAAATTGGGAATCTGGTTTTATTATGTCCATCTTTTGTGTCTGGGTGTTGTCAAAATCTGATTAAACTCTATCGTTAGAATGCTTGTTGTTTAAATTAATTAAATAAAAAATATAATTAATTAAATAAAATTGACCGAATTCCTCTGGAATTGTTTTTTTTTTTTTACTTTGTCATTTCACGCATGTTTGGTCATCAAAACATGCGAAACGGCGTATGTCTACAAACCAATGCATTCAAACTTTTTATTTTCTTTCTGTTATTTCCGATTCTTTGACGTTCTTTCTTTCATGTAATTTCGTGTGAAGTTTGTTGTGTATAATAGTTCGTAACATATTTTAGGGCTGTAAACAAAGCAACGTTAACTAATTCGGTTATGGATTATGCATGCTTCACCTTAATTAACGCGCGAGTAAAAGCGAACAAAAACTGTCCAAATAACTCAGAAAATACATTTTAAGAAGTTGTTATAGTTACTCCAATCTATGATACGAACGTATAAGACGAAATACGCATTGTTATACGAACTTTCAGGAATACCGGTTTTAAGAGAGACGTTATGTGTATCGGAAGCTAATTCAGGAGGCAAGTAATTGTAATTTCTTGGCCGGAAACGCTTCGCGTTAGTGGCATAGTTTAGTTAAGTTTGTATTATTAATTTTGTGTTGCGGCAATCGTTGACTTCATTAGCAGCGATTAGGGGTTACCTCTGAGAATGTTACACCTTGCACTGCTTGTAACATACTTAAAATTGGCAGTTTGTCGAGAACTCTTTTTTATTTAATTATGTTTATTATTAGTTCACATGCGTCAATTGAGCTATTTTAAGGAAAGAATCACACTTCGGACGAGTATGTATTGTCACTATGAAATACATCATACACAATATAAACAGTGTTTCGATGTCTTCCAACATAAATAAAAATGACATTTTCAGATTGTTCTTCCTCGAAATGTTCTGAGAATAACACTGTATTCAACGTCGTAGCAAAAGTTCAGTTATTATTGTTAATAATATTTTAGTCAATGCTTGTGGATGATCCGAGTGCGAGAAGTAAATAATTATATTCGCATGTCGCTTTTGAAAGTAATTTTAATAATACTACTTGGTGTAGAAAATAAATTACTGTTAAATTAATAATCGTAATTTTGAATTTACTACAGGAATTAATTTGCTCGATAATGCCATTTTTATGATATAACTAGCTGACCCGGCAGACTTCGTACTGCCTAATTAAATTGCAATAAAGTCCTGTCAAAATGATTTTTTGTTCCTACATATTTTATAGTCGGGGCAAAAAATTCTCTTGGACAGCTGTCCCTTTGCGGCTTTGCCCGCGTGTACTATAGAAAAGAGTAACTAACTTTTAGTTACGTGTTAATTGATGGTGATACTATATTTACTGTTTATCTTTAAAACATCAAATACAAACAGATTTGTCCAGTCCACTGCGCTAAGCGTACTTTAATTGCAGAACTTCTTTTTTTAAATTCATCTTTATTTCTCTATAAAACAGCTGCCCGGCTGCGGCTTCCACCGCGTGAAATAATTTAATGTAAATATATGTGATGAAGGCATTTAACAGCTAGCGTACTCAATAACAGTGTAAAGAGCGCGCGCAATACGCTTGTATGACGTCATAGTAATTCCCATCGCAAAGTCTTGCACGGGATACGAACCCGTAACCCCACCCCTCCCACACCCTAAACTTTATACAATACCTGAGTGAATGCTTAAGGCCTCGATCACAAGAACATACCTACATTGTTTAAACAACAATAGCAATAAAGCTCAAATTGACTCTACTGTTTTTAGGGTTTTTTTTCCGGCAATTATTCGAATTTTTCTCGCCGTAAAAACCATCTTTGAACTTCAACGAATATTAAAAAAAAAAGAATTGGCCAAATTGGTCCAGGCGTTGTTTAGTTATGCGCTTACCAACACTTTTTGCGATTCATTTTTATATTATATATTTATTTAAAATAAGTTATGTTTCGTTTGTTGTAGTAAATGTTACGTTTTATTTCATACTTTACAATGCGTGTAATTGATTGTACCCAAAATAAGTATTCCTATTAAAATACGAACGTTAGTTTGCTTATAATATTTTATTTATTTGATTACACTGTCATATTTATTTGGGTCAACCGTATTTATGAGTTACAATACAGATTTGGTAAATTTACCATGGCAGACATTCAAACAAAGAAACGTTTCAGTTGGAAGCGACGAAACTTGACCGTTCAAGTCGTTCTTGTAATGGCGGTTTGGCGGTTTTTGTATGTACGTGTTTTCTTTCACACACGCGGTGGCTTAGAAAACATGTCTAATATATTTTTATAAGTTTAGGTACGGTATGTAATACATTTTTAGAGTACAAAATTTTGTGTCCTGTTGTCTAAACCATTGGGTAAAATGACTCAATATAACTATGATGATTAAAAACATTTTGCCAAGTACACACGAGTATATTTCTAAGTTTCCGTTTCTTCCTAACTGTATTTTGCGGCATATTCCGTGTACAGATGTGTAAAGGCTTCGGAGAAGAATACAGCGAGAGTCAGCCAGATGATCATAATTACGAATTTAACGGAAATTAAATGTCACATGTGTGCGTATGTACAAATTCATCCACCTGTTTGTGAGACGTGGTGGTCTACAGGTAACGTGCGTGGTCGTCGAGCTAAATGTTTCGGACTCGAATCCGTAGGTAATTAATTTTTTTTAAATATTTACACGAAAGATATTATTTGTATGAAAGTTGCTGAGCAGTTAACTTTATTTTTATGATCAGAGCATACAGAGTAATTTAAACCTCGTATAATTTAATGGTTGATCGAACACATGCAGTATGCTTGATTTAACAATATCTGTATGGTGCTACCAGCTACGTCATTTGGTTAAAACAACAAAAACTTTTCAAACAAATAATTAGGTTGTGACAAACCATACATATGTTTGCACGTATTCAAACAACAACGAATTTTAGTAGATTTTACAATATTTTTTTCTCAGAGTATGGAATTTGAAACATCATTTATTTGGAAAGTGTTCTTAAAAGTGTAGTAATTTATCACTGAAACTGGCAATGTTTATGTTTAGCAGCCAAATACTGTTTTTTAAAAAAACCTGAATCAGCTTATCATACATTAAATTATGCTTATGTAAATCATATAAAACTTACAGTAATCTCTTAACGTAGCGTTGCTACATTAGTTCAGCGCTATATGAAAACCAGTGGAACCAACAATTTATGTTTATACAAATAAAACAGGCCGCTGATTAAATGCATTTTTGTTAGAGTTGTGTTAATTTTTTTGTTATTGTCATAATACGGTTATGTCTTGTCGCATTGTTCATAATCACATTCCAGGCTCTTTGCATTCCATCACACTCAAATTATAAGCGTACCTGTGTTATCATATTTAGGTCCTAATTTATGAAATGATACCTATTAATAATACTCCAGCGGTATTGGTGTATTTAACTATTCACAACACGTTAACGTAATTTACATCCACCACTCAACGTAATCCAACCGTTAGATTTTATGTTGTTAAAAGTACAAGTATTTTGTTTCCAATTTTAATCATATGCAAGGCTCGGTGGAAATTCCTTTAGCACGTTATTGTTTTTAAATTGGAAGTGAATTTTTTAAATTGTGTGTTATAACGAATCCTAATGCTATGTGATGGTTGTACAGTCAACATCAATTTTCACTCACGAAAGTGTGGTTTCTGTGCACGATTGTTTACAGTCCAATGCCAACTAATACCTACGCACGTAAGTTAATGATATTCTGTAAAACACAATACTAGCGCCCAGTTCTGCTGGCGAAATCAGAAGCCTCGTTCCGAGTGGATTTCAAAGGCCGCCATTCAAGGAGGTTTTCAAGGGAACACTATTCAGCAGGCGAGAGAATGCAAATGGACGTGTTATCTAGCTAGACCGTAACACGTGACAGTTTCAGCCTTTACCACTGTCGCTACAGTTACAGAAGTTGCGAGGCTATTTTGATACGTATATATATAGAGTGTGGAGTGCCATCTGTCGCGCCGCTAGGTTGCGTTTTCGACCCTGCTGCTGTTAGTTCAAAACTCCGACACTATAGAGCCTTGCCATGCCCTGACTCATTCACTCATGAACTGAGGGTGCTTTCCAAATGAACAGAACTTTCCCTCGGCCTCGATCTCGCACTAGTTAACCAAACTTTTGTCGTCAAAATTTGGAACAATTCAACTCTCACACTTCTCCACTTTAATCGATAGTAACTGATATCGATGAATGTTTTTACGAATAAATAAATAACACCCATTTATTATTTTAGTTTGGGGGAGGGGGGAATTTAAATATTCACTTCGCACAACTGAACTATTTTTGGGACGGTAAGAAATTAAGAGTGAAAGGCTCAAAAGCGACGAAGCTATAAGAGTGACCTTGAAGTGCTCACCAAATGCCGCATCACCACAACGAGCTAAGCGGAAAACTTGCGTGCAAGATTTCCGCCTGCCCATTTTTACTATGGGACTTCAAGCGGTGACCATATAATTTTATCTATGGAACGTCTGTAGCATAGTTCAGTGTACGTTTCTATCAGAGATACCGCATACATCCGGTTAGTACATTATGAAGCACGGTAGATACAAAAGGCCAGTTTAGCTATGTCAGAGGGCTTAGAGGCAGTGTTTTTTTAATAAGCATGGTGTCATTCTGACCTTGTCCGAAGTGCTTTCTTTCCGTAAAAAAAAAAAAAAAAAAAACGTATTTACTCGCCCATCACAACGCAGCAGAAGCGCGTGGAAGGTGGCGCTCTGGGTATAGGAAGAGAAAATGTGGATACGGAGTCATCAGATCAGAAGAATTTCTCTGTGTTGGTGATGTAAGCGAGTTAGTACAATTTCGAAGTTAGACCTAGATTTATAATTTGTACATTAGTTGTTACATGTGCTCGGAGAATAGTCGATGTGAAATACAGTAGGCCTAGAATTTGGTTGAGGGCTAACTGAACTCGTTCAAATCAGTCGTTGACACAAAATAAATAATAATGGTTTCCTCACTCCGTGTACAGTTGGCAGCGCATTGCCAATTGTAGTTTCACATATTTTCTAAACTAAGAACAATAATCCTTAATATTCAATAAAAAAGATTTCATGTATATATTTTGTAAATGTTTTAGAACACCCTCGCTATATATCTCCAAGTTTATCACATGGTCAGCATTCAACGACTATATGACCGTTACATACATGTAACTTTCAGTCTCTAGCTACAACAACAAAAATAAAAGCAAGAAATGTTCCATCTTCCCATGATTTGTCGTGTAAGGTCGTTGCGCAAGTTGAATACCCATTTTGTGTCGTCTGACACTATCTTTAGAAATGATTGTCTTGCATGTCGACTCTTTTACCTGTAATGGATGTACTGCTTCGAAAGGGGTTCTGGGCTGACATATTTGACCGGAGCCTGGTGGAAGGTAAGGTGTATGTACCGCGACGCCCAGGTCTGCGCGGGAATAACACTGCTTATTTTGAATTCTTTATATCGGGGTTTGCGAATTGACTAGGCACGGTACACGCAGCAATATACAAGGGCAGAAACTAGGAACGGAGTCGGCCGAGTGCTAAGGGCGCGGTCTACCGCAATTTTCATCATAATTTTTTTTATTTGTACCAGATATTTTTTTCATATTTTAGACACAAAATGTGACTAAATTTGGCTCTTGTGAAATTTTTTTATCTCTTATAGTTTTTGCGTAGTGGCTTGTTAAAGTCATATTTTTGCACGTTTCCGTTTTAACGACTACACCAAACTAAAAAAAAATCTCAGTGGATAAAGACATTGCAGGCTACAATGACATGCTTATGAAATTTAAGAATAAAAATTATTTGAATTTTAAAAAATTGCTGAAACTGAAAGTAAAAATTTAAAAAGTTCAATAACTTTTTTTAAAAATACAAATAAAGTTTATTCTTTAATTTTATGAGCATGTCATTGTAGCCTGCAATGTCTTTATCCACTGTGATTTTTTTTTTTTTAGTTTGGTATATCAGTTGGTTTTAGTGTAGTCGTTAAAACGGAAACATGCAAAATATGACTTTAACAAGCCATTACGCGAAAACTATGAGGGATAAAAAAAATTCATACGAGCCAAATTAAGTCACATTTTGTGTCTAAAACAAGAAAAAAATATCTTGTACACATACAAAATAAAATAATGATGATGAAAATTGCGATAGACCGCGCCCTTAAGGAACCATCCCAGCATTCGCCTAGAGCTGCTACTTCGGGAAACTACGGAGAACAAAAATCAGGACGTCGTCTACTTAGCATGCAGGGCGGAATAAAATATATTCTTTACGGATTTCTTAAGCATACGTATTCTTAAAGGAACACTGCACTTTTCTTTGCTAATTGCAATAAATTTACTAACATTTCTGATGTTTTGGTGTTCAGTAAAAACTGTCTGAAAAAATTTAATTTTTCCATCCTGTAAGGGATTGCCAGGTATGTTGGCTTCGTTTACTCTCAAAATCATCCTGTGGTCTGTTGTCGTACGCTATGTAAAACTTACGGAATTTTTAACTAAGAATATACAAATAACCATTCGAAACTGAGCTAAGTATAGTAGTATTGCTAATTTATATAAGTTAAATTTTTTTGTGATCGATTCCTTCCACATTGAAATTCAAGGTAAATACTAACGCGATTTGGAATAAAACATTCTTAAGTCAGTAAGATTTGTCTTAAACACACTGATAGTTATTGTTGTGCCAATATAAATCACACAATATTCTTGAACTAAATTTTCCATCTCTCAATTTTTAAATATTAATGTAAGTCACCACTTGGAAAATATTTCACTACATTTGATTAAATTTACTACTATTTCCTTAAAAGTTGTATATTCTGTATCTCGTTTACGGATTAATTAATTTACAATGAAAAGTTAAGTTTAGATGGCAGAACAAGGCAAATTAATTGTTATCGAAATTATTTTGCATTACTTGCTCAAAAAATCGTTGGGTAGTTAAATACGACTTAAGCTAATTCAGTTTTTAGATGTGGTTGTTACGCTTAGTATCAGAATCATAACTTGTTCTTCGCATACATTTATAAACACCGATGTGAAGGTCTAGTTTTGTTTCGGACTGTATAAAACTTTTTAATGTCAACTTGCAAAAATATTTTCCTGTCGAGTTCTGGCAAGTTTACGCAGTATTTGTGAATGTCAGTTAAATGACAGAAGTTTCAAATAAATTACCAGCTCAATATATTATCTAAGAACTCAGATATACAATTAACAACGGACACGGTGTGTAATCTTAGAAATGTTATTGGTCACTTCGAAACTCAGAATCATGTGCTGCGCGACAAAAAAAAAAAAAAAACTGGTCTCTTTCGGCTTTTGATGTCAAGAAACGTCGTGCTGGAAATGGCCACGGACGTCCGCGCTCGCTATAATAGGGACATTCGACGACGAAATGAGACGCACCAAGAGGGGGCCGAAATTGCGTTAAATAGCACTATTCTCCATCCCTGTGTTCGCTGTTATATTGGCTCTCTACCTCGTCTGTTTAAAACATTTGCTTTAACAATCAAGACGCCCTGTACAACACTTGCATTCTTACATTTAATATAAATTCAACATGGCGTACCAGAGCTTCCTTCGACAAATAATAATGACATTTAGATATTTTGTCATCATGAAAGTAGTTCTCACGCCCTTTGAGTTCTCTTGCATTTATTCCAAAAAGTCAGCTTCTCAGAAATACGAACAAGTGTTAATTGAAGACATCACAAATTGTAAACGAAAATTTATCGTACTTATACAAAAAAATTAATTAATTCATACTTCCTGGAAGGCATAGGATAATTCATTGGCAATTAAATTCATGGTTTTAAATTATGAATACAATTATTCTTGTAAAATCTTAACTGCAAATAGGCTTAAAAACTTAACTTTTTTGAAAATACATAAGAAAAAATTGGTAATGTCGAAATTTCTACTGAAACGTGACTTTTTCATCTACTGTTTACATTTCTTAATGAACTTATTTATTAAGCAATAATTACCTTTGTTCCATTACTCAACACATAACGTAATTTTTTTATTGGCTAATTGTTTGCTTTTAATTATTCTTCTGCGTATGAGGCTCGACCCAGCGTAGGATAATTTACCATTTCCCGTCGTAAATTTTGTAACAGCTTATATTCCTTAAGGAGCTGTGTCAGTTATTTCACTCTACGAAATGTTGATTTACTACTTCTGACTTAAACATGTATGGTAGGCATGTATTAGAAATCACTGCACGGGTAGTATTCAACTCACAATAAATCAGTGAAATCATATGAGTCTCTATAGTCATTAGTGACCAGTTCGGTCAACAGGGTGTAGTCTACTGGAACAGGCGTACGAAAAGCACACCTCGTGTTTCCTGCAGGAATCCGGAGATGAAATAGTTTGTGGCAAAATATCGTACGATTACAGTTTTCGTCCACGGAATATGTCACCTCTTCAGCTACACGTATATCTTCCTACCACTTTTGTGGCCATCTTATTTTAATTCCGACCGAGCGAGGTGGCGCAAAAAGTGATTAGTTTCCATGGCTTCTCGAAATCTATCCAGGCGAATGCCGAGTCGGTTCTGTAACAAAGGTCATGGCCGATTCCTCTCCCAGTTCCTATTATTGTGCCAAGTTGTGCGTCACCGTGCTGAAACTGAAAATAAAATTTTAAAAATTCAATATTTTTTTTAATACAAATAATTTTTATTCTTTATTTTTATGAGCGTGACATTGTAGCCTGCAATGTCTTTATCCACTGAGATGAGTTTGGTATATCAGTTGGTTTTAGTGTACTGTAGTCGTTAAAACGGAAACATGCAAAATATGACTTTAAAAAGCCATCACGCGAAAACTATGAGAGATAAAAAAATTTTGTAAGAGCCAAATTTAGTCACATTTTGTGTCTAAAATAAGAAATAAAATATCTGGTACAAATAAAAAAATATAAAAAAAAAATGGTGATGAAAACTGCGGTAGATCGCGCCCTTAAGGTTCCTATGTACCTGCGCTTGTAATGCATTACAGCGAGTTACTAGTAATCATATTTGGAAGAAACGTCTTAACGCGCATTACGTCTGTGCATCTATGAAAAGAAAACACATTTCAAACAGTGTTTCTATTTTTTTTTAAATTAAGATCTCTTATTGGAAACACTGTTTTGAAGACTCTCAAAATGGTTAAAAACAGCTTTTTTAAACTGCCGTGTCTAGGAAATTTTCAACCGGATTCGAAAAACACAATAATAGAGATAAGCGCTGGAATTTGAACCATAAGTGTCGCAAATAAAACAATACTGTCATCGCTTGAAGTTTCATTGGAAAAGTAATAATAATTAAGCTCTGCGCGCCAGTTGCTGGGTTTGCGTGTAGAAGTGATGCATAACATACGCCGACCGACGTCACTCTTAACGCTCCATCGGTTTTGTCTCACATAACACCAACGCAGCATACCTAGATAAGAACCTTAACGACTCCACTGTGACGAGACGTAATTCTTCAAATACCGAGTTGTTCAAACATATGTCTACTTTCACTCAACGTAACGTACATAAATTAACACAAGTACGTTGTGGTTAAGTAGGGACTTAACTCGGTGCTACGTTGCAACATTGTGAAAGAAAAATGTCATACGAGATTCTACCACGAACATTTTAGTGTCTGAATTCACTTAGGTTTCACGCGATGTGCTTCTTAAACGTCTGTTTAAAGTCATCTTGTATATTCTGGCTATTACAATGTGACAGTTTATCTCTCCACCTGTCTGCCGGCTAGGTTATGTGTGATCATGTAGTGCCCATTCGTCGCATGAAACGTTTTGCCCCAAAACAATACCGAAGGCGACTATTCTTCCAGGCAGCAATCACACATTCTCATGTACGCATTAATGTTCTTCGTAATATTGTACATTTGCACTATCTACTAAAATAACAAGTAAATATTCTCTATCATAATTTAATTCGGTGTTACTAACTGTGCAACCTACATATACGCCACAACTGACACTTTTTTTTTATATTGGTTAAACCCAAATTGCTGTAGGATCTTTTAAGGCGGTTTTTAAGGTACACTGAAACTATAAGAAAGTCAGTGTATTAATTATATATAACTCTCGTAATCATCATTATTTAAGACATTTCTATACAGTTTTATTTCTGTCGCAATATTCTCTTTTCTTCACAGTTCATTAAACGGGTTCTGTCCGAAAACATCATCACTAAATTAAAAATGACTGAACATCACCGTATACAGTTTAACATTTAAAACCCTATCCTTGCGCACGTCAGAGCTCTGAGGTAGGCAGAAGCCTGCAAAACTGCAAAACACTACGGTACTACGAGAAATATTTCCTAGTGTATTCATAAAGTGCAGCTACTACCCAGCTACTAACTAGGCCTCGTCACCGACATAGACTATCTCTGCTGAAGCCATATAACGGAGAATAATTTTAATACACGAGAAGAATGGATTAAAGTAACAGTTTGCTGGTTTTGTTCAATTATTTTACTTCGCCATTATATAATACCCGACAATTTGTACAATATATACTTCAGTTGGAAATTATTAGCGTACAGTATTATTTGAATTGTGAAATTTAAACACATTGTGTAGTACAATAAACATGAAACTCTTAGGTATGCATCTACGAAATGTTAAATAAACTCTCTAACCACGAATCAGTTCGTGGTTAATTAAGATCGCACAACAATGGTAATTTTAAATGAATGCATAGGTATAGAAAAATAGAAAAAATCGTTCCCTAAAGTATTAATTTTTTGAAAGAGTATAGGCCACTGAAAATTCTTTACTTATGTTAAACTATACACTTATGCAAAAAAAACAGTTTAAACCACAATTATATCACTCGATGGTTTATGTTTACATAATTCAGAAAATAATTTCCAAGAAAATTTAATAAATTCATTATACCCATAAAATACATTAAACCATGTATATAATGATTTAGCCTTGAAACTAAGCTTTTTGTTGGGATTGTGATTTGATAAAAAATATTATTGACGATGTATGTGTTTACGTTAAGACCATGACCTCGTCCCCCCTCCCCCTAACAAAATTTATTGTTTCGTAGGGGTTTTAACTTTTGCTCTAATTTAAGTATTTTTGTCTCTCTTATGTTTTCTGTATAAACTGACAGAAAACCCCTCAATATCACTGACCGTCAGTAGGTGAAGAATATCAGTTGCGTAAGAGAGCGTGGTACATAATTCAACGCTAAAAGCATTTATCTATAACTGTAGGTTTCTTGAAGCCAGTTTGCGAAAAATAATCAATAGCAATCCTAGACAATAGTTTTAGCCAACGTTTTAAACAACATTATTTCCAGTGTTACGAACTTCTGAGGCACAATCTCTGACGCCGGAACCTTGTGCATTTAACTGCGGCGCAAGAGATCACGCGTAACGAATCAGTAATTTTGGATAAAATATTATTTATAAAGTTGGCAAATACCATTATCTAGGATTGTCATTGAGTATTTTATCCATATTGGCTTCGAAGAAAGCGAAGATATCTAATAATGTTTTCAGCATTTATTTATCTACTATGCACTCTTAAGAATATGTATTAATTATATCTATTATTTTATGTTGGGTATTCAGTAGTGAATAATCGACCCCGTATTACAAACTTATTCTTCTAAGTTTTGTAAATTTATTTTACATTTCGCTTTTCACCGAACTGACTACAACTCATAATGATGGATCTCTGCAACGGTGTCAAAACTTCGTCGGAGCAGTGCTCGCCATATATCGCTTTATCGGAAATCATTGTATGAAAAGAGTTAGGAATCCGGAGTTTAAAAGAGAGAAGGATTGTTGGAGGAAGCAGAAAGGAAGAACCAAGAAACGACGGCTGAGGCGGGGTGTTATGTGAGGGTGAGGGGGGTTAGGGGTGGTGGTTGAAGCAAATTTGTCGTCGGTCTTCTCGCGCCTTGAGGTCGGTGGGTTCAGAGAGGATGTTGGAAGAGGGGTAGTGGAGAGATTCTGACCCGATCGTAAGGTTCCACCCACGCGGTGGAGGAAAACACGAATGGATTTTCGGGAACGGCTAAAGGCAGAATTTTGTTTTGGAGGGGGGGGGGGAGCGTACAGTCGCAGACTCCGTCGACTTATATCAGATGCAATACCCGATGGAGGGAAGCTAAGATGCATCGCTCGCAGCTTCAAGATGGCGGGTGATTGCCAAGCAAACGATGCACGAACCTTCACCACAGCTCTGTAGCGATGTGACGATTAATGAAACTGAATTTGATTTTATCAATTAAATTTAGTATCAAGTTTACAGAAGTCTACCGAGGACTGCATTGTTTCTGTGTGTTGGTTGGAATAACTGTTTATACATTTCAGGCGGTTATTATTAGGGCCTATTATTATTTTTTTTTATTAAGCGAGAGTAGGGTAGGCCAGCCGAAATTTCAAGTTTTAGGGTGTTCGGAATTTATCCGCAGTGAAATTTACCCTTGCTCGAAACTTCTTGGCTTCCCCTCCACCAACTACTCATTTACCCTGGTCACGAACAGTTACCAGACGAATGTCGTCATTTCGCGCGAAAAAATTGTGAACATTAGACATTAGTAAAACCACGACGGAGTGGAATTGAATGCATTGTGTTCAAAATATTGAAGAACCAAGCAGGAAGTTAATATTACAATAAAGTATAAACAAAATTACACGTAAAGAATGCGCTGCAGACGTAGTATTTACCAATTTATTTGTTACGTTGATATATATTTTTTTATTTTTAGGATAACTGCCTCCTTCAAACCTTGATTAGCATTAAACGTTCAAGTTCCTAGTGAGTGCGAGTGAGAAATTTTGGTCAGTGCTCAACATCGAGGTCTTTAGCGCTTGTGGGGGGTGACACGAGGTGAGTGTGGAGCAGCGTCAGAATGAAAGGGCGAGGAAAACGGGAGATTCCCTTGGTCTGACCATTCGGCTCAAGTTCCTGGTAATCGACAGTGTTCACGTTACTGAGATTACCTACCCTACACCAGCGGGTCAGTTTTCAAAAGCGCGTTATTCAAACACAAGGTAGGTAGCGAGCTGAATTATAAACTGAATTAGAGACTCAAAGAATCACGAAACGGTAGGGAAGAGGCTATCGTCCATATTGAGGCATAATAACAGTTTTCGCTCGGAGTGATCTCGGAAAACCATTAACAAAAAAAAGTATGAAAAATTGTACCCTAGAAGGGCAAAAATCGCAGGAACAAAATCGAAATAGTTCGTTTACTGACAACTAGTGACTTTGTAAACATACCTGCAATAGTGAACGTTGCGAACCGTTTCCACTCAACTAGGCACGTTTGCAAATATTACTGTTATTGACTGGCGAGCGATAGTTCGATTGAATGTGTTTCTGATTAGTTATTAGTATTTTTTTTCTGCGTGACCGATTATTCGTCGACTTGTCGGTTTGAAAGTATGACATGTTAGTTAGCCGCTTCAGAATCTTTTTCCATTCAATGGTGTGAAGATAATTAAAAACCCGTATTTATCAAAAGAAAAAAAAGGTAAAACGTGTAAGTTGGTTTGGGATTTTTCTATCAGTTGTAAGTTATGATAGTTTAATAGAAAATATGCGCTCATACACTAATTACAATTACTTTCATTGCCTAGTTTCTGCACTATGTATAGACCTAATTAAAACGTACAAATAGATGTTACTAATTTTGTGCTGCATATGTTAATATATTTTATGTAAATGTGTGTATAGCCATTGTATACATGTTCAATGATTACTTGTTCTTTTCTCCATGGTGCCAGTAGCTATTAGCTTGTTCCGACTTCTCATATCTTCAGGTTCGCGCTGTCAAACGTAAAACAAGGTAAATAAGTGCAGGAAACAGCTTTTGTTTTTCAACTAATAACAACGTACAAGAAAATATGAGAAAATGCCACCCTACCGTATAAAATCCTTTTAATGGAATACTATTTACTCTAGTTAAACTTTGCTTTAGTAAATACAACGTGCAGAATAAATTAAATAAAATTTCATTGACAGCAAATTGTCATCAAAGACACCAACCATTGCCTTCAAATTAATATAATTACGCGTGTTACAGCTACGCTTTTTATACTGTATTAGGCTACGACTTCACCAACTGCAGAGGTCGTGGTGACCGAATGGTCAGACCATTCGCCTCCCACCAAGGCGATCCGGTTTCGATTCCCGGCGTGGTCGGTCGCAAGTGGGAATCGTGCCGGACGTTGCCGCTAGTCGGCGGGTTTTCTCGGGGATATCCAGTTTCCCCCGCCATTTCATTCCGGCGATGCTCCATACTCCCCTCATGTCACCCGTCACCAGCGATTAAGACCTCGATGTTCAGCCCTGACCAAAATCTCTCACTCATTCATTCACCAACTGCGCCCTAGAAAATGCTACACAATTTTATTTTTCGGTCCAGTGTAAAATATACTAACGTAAAAATACGTGAATCATGAAACTCGAGAGAATCCCACAAATACATGACTAGACTTCGCTGGAATTTCTGACCAGCGATAAGTAATTTAATTGTATCAGCGGAAAAAGGAAACTTGGCGTTATTTTTATATACGAAAAATATATTTTTTTTTCGAAGCGCGTAACACAATATAGATACAAACGTAACATGTAAATTTGAATTGTAAATAAAGGGAATTCTGTACACTTTCCGTATTCAAGACACGTTGTTCTATTCTGAAATTTCCTACCTCGGGGCTTTGTATGGATAGCAAATGCTTTTTACACGAAATGAAACGGCAATGCAAACTTATATGAATGATTTTTTTTACATTCCGTTACGAATGATCTGCGTAGTTTTCCTGTAGAATAAAAAAAGCTAAAACGATAAACTCGTGTTCATTGGGTGTTATCATGCTGTCGAGTTTCATTCTTCACTAAGAATTTCATTTATCGGATAGCTATCCATTTTTGTAATTAGTTTCATTAACCTAATATGATTTCACACGGAGCCCACTCACGCGATGTGCAAAAAGGGGTCAGGTCCTTTTTAAATGTTTGTAAATTCTGGCGGCTTATAAATTTACAAAATCTTAATAATTTTTTTAACGACATAAATCCGTGAACTTCACGAACAACAGAACATCCTTTAGTACATTCTGAAGGAATATCAGTATGTCATGCACGTATTTCGCCAGTAAATAAATAAACGTATTACGTATGGGGTATCATCAATCTGGTTGATGGCATTCTGATTTTGGGCCTGTAGACTGCCATTATCTCTGCATTGTGACAATGGAATGAAACTACGAGGGAGCGTTGCCGGAATAAAAGAGCGGCGTAAACGTGAGTTCTCTGAGAACTCCTGCCGACCAGCGATCTCGTCCCACACGATTCCCACTTGTGAAAAACTAAGGCTGTAACCCACCGGGTATCTAACCTAGCGGAAATCGAACCCGTAGGGATGTTATGGTCCTGATCACTATACTATCGCGGCTTCTATTAATGTCACAGAATGACAGAAACGAAATGCTGTGAAATGACAACTGTGCTACTATTGTGTATTGTGTATAGGATATGTTATTCGATTACGGATATTCAGAAATAACTTCCATACTATACTAATGTTCTGCGCCAAAGATGACTTTGCGGTCTTCTACACATGGGAAACAAGGCTGAGCGATTATGCGCTTACGTACAAGTTGCACTCACTAGGAAATTACCCTGTATGTGTAAGAATGGGGCAACTGTAGTTTGTTACAGTTGCGATATATGGCAGCATTGTTGTGAATGTGCCAAACAGCAGCGGTGGATGCGCGTTGAGAGTGGAGTTTGACCTTCATCATTACCCTGTGAAGTAGCCTACCAGTGCATCAGATGGAACGTTACACGGTGGCCGAAAAGGCCGACATGCATATTTTGTATGGCAGAGCGAATGAATGTGGTAGATGTGCTTAGCGTCTTTACAGAGAACAGTTTCCCGATCGCATGATACCAGATTATCGGACATTTACGCAGATCGACCGTCAGCTGAGGAAAAACAGGTGGATTCCAGGTGAGTTTTATTCAAACACGCTGAGAGCTACATTAATTTTTGCACAGTCCTAAGTGCAAAAGTTATGTACCTCACATTTTACAGAGAAACATGTGGAATGCTGGCCGTCCCAGGTACGTGTGTACTATGGGCTTCGAGGAAGCAATACTGCAGCATGTTGACGACATTCCCTCCACTAGTACACGCTCCGTAGCGCACCGAATGGACAAGTCCCACTCGACAGTGTGGGGAGTAATACGGGAAAATACTCACCATCCCTACTGTTGGCAGCAAGTACATGCGTTGCAGCCAGCTGATTACCCGGCTCGACTGGCCTTTGCACAGTGGTTTGTGCAGCGCACAGAAGAATTCCGCAGTTCCCATAGTTCGTGCTGTTTACGGACGAAGCAACGTTTACACGTGAAGGATATTACAACTCGTGTAACAGTCACACATGGTCTTACGAGAATCCAAAACTCGGGTTCAACGCGGATTGCAACAGAAGATTTCGGTGAATGTGTGGGTGGGTATGGTGGCAAATGAGTTAATTGGACTGTGCATCCACCCACCTCGCTTTAATGGAGTCATGTACCTGATATTTCTCGAGAATACGCTACCAGAACTGCTAGACGATGTACCACTGGTAATCCGACAGAACTTGTGGTTGCAGTTGGATGGTGCGCCGACTCATGGATTGGTCGCGGTGGGTCTGTTGCATGGCCACTCCGATCCCCTGATCTAAATCCTCTGCATGGACTTCTTTTTGTGGGGGTACATGGGAATTGCTGTGTATCAGACCCTAATTGTGGACGAGGAGGATTTGGTAGCAAGACTCGCAATTGTAGCAGGCAAGGTGCGAGATATCCCAGATATCTCTGATTGTGTGCATGGGTCGCTACTGCGTAGGTTGAGGCTCTGCTGCGTACGTGGAGGAGGTCATATCGAATACCTCCTGTGATGTAGGCAATCATTTATGGACTTTTCTGATGAAATGTAATGCTTTTGGTGTATCGCCTCTACTACGGACGCAACTTCGCGCAACTTTGATTTCCAGGCGTTGTGCACAAATATTTTAACATATCCGATTATTGTAATCTTGGGTTCAGACAAATTTTGTAGGCCTTTAACAAGAGATCTGTGCGTAGGCCAGTTACTACAAGCCTACTTAGTACATGTTTTTGTTCATTAGGTCATACACCGTACACCATCCCAAACATTTGTGTGATTATTTAAGACAGCCCCTATCACTTTGAAAAATGTACAGCAGACAAAACGACCAGGTCGCAGAGTTGTATTTTCGCCGCATTTCGTTTCTGTCATTCAGCGACGTTAATGGAAGCCGCTATGGTCTAGTGGTCAGGACCATAACATCCCATACACGTCGATACGGGTTCGATTTCTGCTGGGTTAGATACCCGGTGGGTTACAACCTTAGTTTTTCGCAAGTGGGAATCGTTGTGGGACGAGATCGCTGGTCGGCAGGATTTCTCAGAGAACTCCCATTTACGCCGCCCTTTTATTCCGGCAACGCTCCCTCGTAGAGTCTCATTCCATTCGCACAATGCAGAGATAATGGCAACCTACAGGCCCAAAATCAGAATGCCATCAACCAGTTTGAAGATATCCTCACCTCAGGGTACATCCCCCGTATGTAATATGTTTATTTATTTATCAGCGAAATACATACATGGCATACTGATATTCCTTCATAATGTACTAAAATATGTTCTGTTGTTCGTGAAGTTCACGGATTTATGTTTTTAAAAAATTAATAAGATTTTGTAAATTTTGCTAAACCAAATTGGTTGCCAAATTAACCGAGTAGCACATAGGCATGTTTTTGTTTTTAAGCTTATGTAACTGCATTTTGTGATTAGCTTCGACAACTGCATCACGGGTTTTATTTTCCTGAGCGCATGGTACAAATCCACTTCTTAGCAGATGTAGCACTTTTTGCCTACATACCGAGCACAGAACAGTCGTGTCAATTTCCTGGTAAACGGTGCGTTCTAGGCATTTGCGACAAGAGGAACTTTTTTGTTCCTTACGGTGTACTGTCTGAACAGACAACATTTAATGTTCGCAAATCGTAACGCCGATGTAACTATATGCGATGTAAAGGAGGCAACCCCTATTATTGCCATGAAAGAGGAATCTTAGAAGGCTGAAATTAATCAACGTTAAAGAGGTCAATAATTCTTAACACCACACAAAGAATCAAAATTAAATTCCTAACTGTTTTATATATTTTGACAAAATAAGTTTTTCAAACTCAATTTTTAAGGGCTTATTCCGCCTTTAATATTCACTTTTCATGAAAGTGTCCTATATAATGTCTACTTCATTTTTCACCAGGAATCATCTCCCGGAGTTTGGGCTATTAATTTCCTTACATCCTGTATATCGTGACGGTGCTGTCAGTATGTGTCGTATAGACCTTGACGACTGGATTGTGTCCACACCGAGGCGCTACAGTGCATGTAAGTAGACAGTCTGGAGCGCCGCCATTGTTAATTCATCGCGACGCAGCCAAGGGCAAAGGCAGCGAAATGTCAGACGAATCGCCAGACGAATCAATGGGGGGTTCAGGAATATTTAATGGCGACACCAATTCTGAGAGCTGTCTTCAAACGAAATATGCTAGTGGTTTTCTCGGAAGACTCGCGGAACTACTTCCGAGAACGATCTTTGAAAGAACTGTGCAATGGGAGTGCATGACTGTATTTATTTGCTTGGACATACTCCATTGCAAAGTAAATGACTGTCAAAAAAACTAAAAATAAGACAAAGAAAACATAATTAAGCAGAGTATGCTTTAGTCAACAAAATACATACACAACATAAAATTCCAAAGATGGAATCCGAGAACATTTACAAGCCTTAAAGGTCCAAAAAAATATGAAGCTCAAGAACGCCATCCTGCATGAACTGTTAGTGATAGATTCGTCTCCGGATAAATTAGCTCCCATGTTTTTCGCAGTACAGTTAATTCACCCATTTTATTCGGGCGGAATATGCATGGTTCGCATTTTTCGAAGAGATAATATTTTAAGGTATTTCCTTTAGAAAAAATCATATTACATATTATATGGACGCTCTGTACATAAGAGAAATTTATCTTTGTAGTGTGCAAATTATGAGTGCTCTATCAAAAAATATGTGCATAATGTGACAAAACATAAGATACGATCGATTCTGCTAATATGTCACTTTTTTTAAGGGTCGGTTTATAGTGATGTTAAAATCGTGCGAGTGATTTGGCATAAATTAATCCAGTTATGCTTCGTTATCATACCATTAAACACGCGTACACATGTTAAAAAAAATTCTCACGTTTTCACAAAAATAGTTTGTACGAGGCAATTACTAGACCGCCAGCCATATTCAACAACATTTTAATGCTATGAACTGCCATTCGGGAATACTTATTCATACATAGGAAAATGCCAGTTCTGTCAGCAACAAAATCGTTTTTCATGCAGTATGTCAGATTCGGAAAACTGCTCCGACTGAAAGAAAAGGCACCGATCATAAATTATTCGCTCAGTTTACGAATATTTGGAATGTACGCGAGCAGTTAGCTAAGTCAGCGAACATGGAATTGCCCTTATTAATGGTGAACAACTAAACATAACATAAAATGTGAAGTTTTTAGATTTACAGACGGACAAAACCCTAAACTGTTGTGAGCACATAAATTCTATACATAAAAATTAGTGCTATAAGCGTTATGTATTAACTCGCCATTGAAGTACTGTGATTTCGGATGTGGTTATGACAGTTTACTTTTAAAATGTTCAGTTTCTACTTGCACATGGAGTTATATTCTGGGAAAATTTATTTAAGTTGAACAAAGTGTTTGAACTTCAAAGTACGATAGTAAGAATAATAACAGGTAAAAACTTAACTAGAAAGAGTCTAACTTGCATGTGTTCACTCATATAACAGGATTATTTGCACACGGCCAAGTAAACTAAGTAAGCTAACCAACATAATGAAGGGGATCTAACAGTATAATAAATTCAAACAATAACTGAAAAAGTTCCTTATCGAAAACTTTTTTCATTCTGTCGACGAATACCTCAATGAATAGTTGTAATAATTAAAGCAATGGACCTTATGTAGAACAAACGAATAATTGTGTATGATGGTGTATTGTGTTCTGGATTTAACTATAAGAATATGTATTTTTCAGTATAGAACTAAAAGTGGCGTTCATTGTGTAAGAGTACTTAATATTGTAGGGGACTGCTATTTACTAAGATGTGTATAAATACATACGTTTATAGCTAGGCCATATGGTCTTTAATATGTATTGCAAATTTCTGTTGGTCCATATCTGTGTTTGTGTTATTGACAATTCCCAGTATGCCCTGGAGAATATGAAGCCAGCCAAATAAATAAATACAGATAATATACTGTGTAGATATTTTAAAAATGGGTTGTGTTCCGCTATTCAAATAAATCATGGTTAACGAAAATACAGGTGGCAAGTCATTGTACGTCGATATTTTTTGTGCACAATGTTGCAACACTGCGAGGAGACCGTCCCCTCTGGCGCTCCATGTGCAGATATTGTTTTATGTAGAAACATAGAATCGTGTTTGGACTGACCGGGATTTTATCCTGCACCCCGTACCGTAATATTCAGGTCAGAACAGTAGAAGTCAGAAAAGTATATTTGTGGTAGCAAGAGGGGACTAACTGCAGTGCTATGTTGCGAAATTTTGCATGATAAATGTAATCGCAAAACATTTTGCCATTAAAATTCTCGTCTCCAATTTAGCCCAGGATTCGCGTGGTGCGGTTATTATGCATTATGTATATATATATATACATAATTTCTGCACATCATTACATCTAGTAGATCATTACGTTTCCTTATACACGAACGAATCAATTGCGTATGACACATCCATGGTATTTCATTATCTTTACAGCACTGTATATTAACAGAAACTATAGTAGATAAGCAGCTAATTTTTATTTTAAAGGCCATTTGTTGACAGTTCTTTATATTCCTATCATCCGTATATTCGTGTTAGTAAATGTAACCAGCACAAATTATATTCCATTTACAATATAGTTTAAGTGCAAGTTTGTGTGACAAGCAGTACCCCTTTCAAGTCATTCGACAAACCAAAGCTCTTTCATGAATGACAGGATTTTCCGTTTAAACCTATTCAATTATACAATATTATCTAGTTGAAAATTAGGCCAAAAGAAAAATGTTATTCGTGAATAACGGTGAACTAGTGAACCATATTGCTAATGAGATTTACGTATAAGAAGTTAAACATTGTAAGAAAATACCATATAACATCTGGCGCTGCCGACGGGTTGCAATATCATTATCTACTTGCGTAAGTTGTATAAAATACAAATATATTTTTATAACGCTTAGCTAAGCGAACATATGCTACCTGAATTTTGCAACATATTAAATAATTACGCAATTGTGAACCTATCAATATGTATTTCTTAATACCGTAAACCGCGCTTGCTTTGGCTCTTGCGGTGTAATTTTTTCCCACTCAAAATATTAGTTTTTATGTCGTTCAGTTAATAAAAAATATGAACCCTAACTGGATGAATTAAACGTGACTTGTTTAAACACTTTGTTTCCAAATATCTATTTCTTCGCCAAATGTTCCGAAAAATAATACTTAGGCCTATATTGGCATGGATAAATTTATTACTCAAGAGGCAAATTAACCCATTTTACAGTATGTTCTGTGGTATAAAATTATTGTGTCAGTAAAAATTGAACATGTAAGTAGGTATATTTTCGACTTTCAGAGCTAGTCATTCTTGTAGCCAATAGTTCAAACAAAGAAGAAAATATTGTAGGGGGAATAGTGAACTTCATACTCGATGATTTAAGTGGTTTCACCACACGTTTAGAAGGCGCGATATATGTTAGCATTTTAGTCTCTTTGTAAATTAGAAGTTGATTCCATTGCTGCCGTTGTACATTATTTATTACTAGGTATTTTTTTTTTTTAGAAGAAATAATGATTCTTTCCTTTCTGCTGGTTTTTACAGTAATAGAAAATTAGCAGTGCCCATTTACAAAAATGCATGAAGCTTTGCCATGTCCGTAATCGATAACTGGCGCATAATAGATGTGCAATGCAACGTAGCTTAAGTAAGATTAATCTAAGTAGGCGGACACTGTTCCTTTCTAAGAAACATTTTCTGTTTTCAAATTTGAGTAATGTTCCGAACTAAGTGCGCGACGAAAAAATAAAAGTACATAATTCCAAGATGGAGGGAGGTTGTAATAAACATAATATGTGCTGCTTTATGGGCAATAAAAACTTGAGCTATATCCGCCGACCCACAGCTATGGTTGAGACAACCAGTTCAGCAGGGGGTAACTTCTCTAAGGGTGAACACTGCTCAGATCTGCCCCCCCACCTTTCACGTACGGTACCTTATCGACGACGCGCGGAGTCTTCCGAAATGGCCGCCGGGAGGGGAGCCGGGGAGCCTGATAACCTCGCGAGGAACGTGAGAGGGATCGCCGTTTCCAGAAGAAAGGTCGGGGCGGGGCACCGGAGGAATTAATCCCGGCCCAGGTCGAGGTGAGTCGGCGCAGCCAGCCAATAAAAGGAAGGCGTCCAGAACCGACCCGAAACCCCTGCTTCGGCCTACGGGTGCGGGCCTGGGGGTGGGGGTTGAACCAAGCCTAGAGAAGGGAACTAGAAGAAGTGTGCGGGGCGAAAAGAAACGGTGGCATAAATGTTCGATCTCATTGCGATGCAAACGGCCCGCCGGAGTTGGCCAAGTGCCTCTGGGAGGGTGGTAGGAGGGAATAGGGAGAGTGAAGGGGGCAGTAAAAGCCGCGGCCCCGCGACCCCTATCCACCCACCACCCAACCCCCAATCCCTTCCCCACCCCTCTCCAGCACCGTCTCGGTGTTTCGGCATTCAGCAGGACATCTGTATTCAAACTTCGCCACCGGACCGGATTTCATTCATTCGCTTACCTCTTTTTACTGCTCTGTTTATTTAAACTCTTTGTGATTACCTGGAGATAAAGGAGTTATGTGCCGCTGCTGCTTCCTCGACTTGGACTTTCTTTTATTTCAGTTTGTTCTCAACTCAGAAAAGAAAATATTAAAAGAGGAGGCGCTGTACAAACTTTCATCCCAAATGAATTTCAATGGAAAAACAAATGAGTAGAACTAAAATAAAGAAAATACGAAAATTTAATTTGGTTCTCTTTATGCTAATTTTTATTTAAAACTTTAATACATTTTTGTGCCCCTGACACAGTTATTCGTCTCTCCTTATGGTGTTAATTTTAGGTTCTAGAACGAGTACCACAAAACAGCCGGCGTGAACCCAACAATGTATTTAAAATAGATTAACCTGATGTATGACAACGACGCCTAGGCCTACTGGACTCTCAAATTCTCAAGTGTCTCGCTAGGAAACAATTTATCAGACGGAAATTTTCATGCCGCGTCGACAATGGAGTGGTTTATTATGTTTACTCTGGGTACTCCAGTTTCTTGTCTTCATTTTACTGTTGTTCCACTATGATCTCATGTGTAGTTGGTCTGGCCAGGGCGACAGGTTTATCGTCTGGATGCTGCAGCCGGTTCCTATTACTAAGTCTACATACCCAGCGAAGTGGCCCAGCAGTAACATGTTGGAAGGGAGGATCCGGATTCAAGTACCGGCCCTGGCCATCCTGACGTAGGTTTTACACTGTTACCGGAAATAGCTTCATGCGAATTATCGGAGGGTGGTTTATGCGCACTCACCTTACAAGCAGCCATTAGTGATAGGCAGTACGTCGACGTGATATACTATTTCGTAATTAGACAATAATGCCACCTATAGAGCATCTCACACTCAGATTATAATGTGGAGTTAAATGTCTGTTTGCTTTTCTCTTTCTAATGCGCGAAAAGTACCGTTAGCACTGTCCTTGTTTCGCTGCGCCTTGTTGCCAAAATTCCAAAAAATTTTGTATTGTAACTTTGGTCTTACAGTGCGCTTATGGAACGGCATATAAAATTACATAAGAAGTTTCAATTACCATTATTAGCGGTTAAAAAGATGTGTATTGTGTAATGTTTCGTGCATCATGAACTATATCACACTAAACGTCAAGGTAAAAATTTGTTTAAATTTTTAAGAATGAGTAATTTTGTATATTTGGACACCAACTGAAAATACTAAGGCGTAAAGCATTTTATTGCTAACTGTATAACTTATTTTCTTTACGAAAGTTTCCTTACTGAAACACTGAAAAGTTGTTAAGTGAGAAGTTTTTTATTTTTGAAGTTATATGGAGGACAAAAGTGAGAAAGTTGTTCAAAATAAATCGAACCTGTTTTTAAAAGTTGCGTCATCGCAGTAGTTTCGACAGTTTTCTTGTTTATGGTCTCGAAGGGCGTGGCTATCGTGGCAAGCACGCGCTCTGCATTCCTAGACAGCCGAGTGTCCCTGTAAAAGTGTTTTCAAGACAAAAAACGTCCGCTTATTTTTGCTGACATAAAGTTCTGTCCAACAAGGGTAGTAGAAAGGTACTGGATTCGTCAGACAGCTGTTTTTTCGTCACATTTTCTTAAAACAAATCCAGCAGTGCACTAACTAATACCGTGTCTCGCGACCATGCTATTTGTTTCAAAACAGAAATTTAATGTAGGAAGTGCAGAGTCGCAGAAACTATGAAAATGGGCTGTTGATAGCGTGACGTTTCGAACGACTAACTAATAAATAAAATACTATAATATTTTATCGTACTTGTCGTTATTTCTTTACATTAATTTTAAGTACTTAACTGTTACTTGATAATAGGTTCACTAAGTTACAACTACAAACGATATTTCTTACCGTTTAAGCGAAGGTGACTATGGACACGTGGGGTAACTTTGGACACGTGCACAGAAAAAATGTTTGGTTGAGTCTACCGTATATATTGTTACAAGTTTAGCAAAAATTTTATGTGTGGGTAATTCTCTGAGCTCTTTGGGATATAGGTCTTATAATTAGAAATAAGAGTTGAATTAAGTTAATGATTTACTAGCTCACAAAGCTTAATAAAATATACAAAACAGCAATCAACTATAACTTTCACAACACCCTTAACTATGCACACAATTACTACTGTGCCAAAGAAACTTTAATTAACTTTGACAATTAAAGTTCAAAAATTTTTACAATTAATCAGACTACAAATCACAATAAAAGTTCAGTCATATATCCCCTCAACAGTTTTTCAAATAGTGACAGTGTAAAACTTTAATAGTCCGAAGTGGTGATGGTTCACCATGTGCTGGGCAACACCCCAAGTGCACCGCTTTCTTCACTCTAGAGATCTTCTGTTCGACTCCCGTCGCGCACCTCCTTGTTGTCTGTCGACCCGCAGCAGCAGTCCTCTTGTTTCGCCCAATACTGCTCCGAAGGTATGTGCCTGCAGCCTCACAGTACACTCTGACGTCACCAAGATGTCTTCACCAGTCTCTCCACAAGCGTAGCACATTCTTTTAGCACGACCAATAGCTAACTCTCTCAAATCTGTTGATTCGGTGTTTGTATACACAGGCCAAACTCCGGGAATTCACCGAATTACAGGGGTCTAAAAATAAACCTCACATCATGCCTCGTAGGCCGGTCTTGTAGGGTTGAAACAGGTTTCTAAGACGTAGTTCGGTGTGACTCTCACCATTTAGCCGTCCAGTCTGTGAATCATGGGCTAGTCCATAAGGTGTTTCGAAACAGCTTCCAACCACCCAGCACTCAGAAACACAGCATGTAACAATATATTCGTATATGGCGAAACAACCACGTAAACGTTGAATCAACCAGTTATATGGTTTGCCTGGTTGATTTTGTTACCTCAACAGGAGGATTTAGTCCCGTTTAATATGAATTTTGCTAGAACAACAAAACCAATTTGCTATCGCTTTTCACAGATTGTTCAGCCAATATATTTTTGTTTCTCCATACATAAACTTAAATATGGTTAACTGTAGCAAACCTTTTTCTCTGTGTGTGGTAACTTTGGTACACTTTTATAGTATTTTTATTTTCTTTTTTTTTTTTTTAACCATAAATAAATATTAATTAATGCCTTGTAGATATTTATTATTCGGAGTTTATCGTAAGAAAATTTCTTTATTCAGTGCGAGGAATAATTTTTTTTAAATGTCGCAAAGTTATTCCGCATGTACAAAGTCACCTCGCTTACGGTATTATTTATCTTGTAAATATGTAGGTCTATCATCTCTTCTCAGTTGTGTCATATGCGAGAAGCTCTTTCTGTCTTATTTCCTGTGTCGGTTCTCTGTTCCAAATATTAATCAAAACAAAGAATTATCACTTCTTCACATGTTACACTTCCTATATTTGTTTCGTACTTCTTTCTTTGATAATTAAAACTCAATGGGCATACAATTACACCCCACTGTAGTTAAGGTTATGGCTAGTGTTGAACTTATTTTACGTTTATGGTTATGTTCAGCTACTTTGGTCTCGAGCAGGGTTTGTCATAGTCAATCGAGTGGATGAAAAAGTTTACTCAGAGCATTTTTTGAACGCGAATAAGCAATCGATTCACATATCAAACGAACCGAGTTTAACTTTTACTCCTAGCGGATTAATCAGGTGATTTTTCCTAAACGCCCCCTTCCGTGTGTGATAACTGTCACAGTCCCCGGAACATAAAGGCACCTCGTTTGCTAGCTTACCACGTCACTTATTTATCTTCCCGTAGAAAGCAGACTTGTTAGTAGGAGTACTTATCTAACTTCAGGGCTGAAAAATTGACAAATTCGGTTAACAGAATTGTATTGCGGATTTACATCTAAAATATATAACAACTTGGTGACCCTTTCCCGTGGTTCGGTATCCTTATTACATGCCACATTATCTTTCATTTAGAGGTATATATCTACTCTTATCAATTTATATTCTTGTTTTAATGTAAAAAAAATATACAGTCGGGAGTTGTGACTAACGATGTTTCTGCTCAGCATCAGGTTAACGTAAATATTCAGAGAACCTAGATAACCCACGTAAGTTGATATTCTGTTAAAGAAAACGCTAACGTTGCCAAATATTTCTGGATTTGTAATTTGGAAACCAGTTAGTGGCTTTCTAACGATAAAACGAGCTCATGTTATAATTTTACTTGTTCACTTCCACTGCATACTGCTTTTTTCTTGAATCACTCGTAGCATTCCTGCTTCTTGTAACGCCATGTAAAAATTCCTTACCAGCCACGCAACTCGGTCAACTACACGAGGGTCTAATAATTATTTAGAAGCTAATCGTGTGTACTCTTTTGAACTTCTTACAAAAACACATTCTTTCAAACCATTCAGTGATTGATTTAAAACACCCGGAAAAGTCTCGTCGGTACCAAGAGAGTTTGGAAAAGCGTTTTTAAATTAATGGTTTTTGGCTGGGTACAGCAACCCACCATTCCATATTAAAGTTGTTGAGTGCAAAGTGCAGGAGGCGTTAATGTTCTCGCCGAGTTAGGTTGGTTGTTGCAAAGTAGACAGTCATTTGATTATAACTGGGCAACGATTGGCAGGGGAAATGACATTTAACTTCCACAGACGCTCTCAAAGGAAAAAAAAATTCTTTCTTGACGGTTGCGTGCCAGCACTTTTATAGAGCATAAAATTCTGACTGGATAAAATATATCGAAGAAGAATAACAACTTAACATATAAGGAAAAGCGATTACGCGCTGTGTGTTGTTCGTTAATAGTGTTTTTTTATAATGGCTCCACAACTTTTACCAAAACCATTTAGTCAGGAAGTAGCGGACATGAAAATAAACCTATTCGAAAAATACTGTATATGCAAATGAGCAAATTGTAGACTAATAAGTTATACAAGATAAAAGAACTCTTGATTCATGACTTCGAACCCAAACGGGTAGTTTTTTAAGAACGCTCAAAGAATCCTTCAAAATCACAACAATAATTTGTACGTAGAAAATGTTACATTAATATTATCATTGTGTACTTCATAACTGTCTAATCAACTGCAAAATATTTTGAAATATTTATAATCTGCCATATTTCATTTTCAAGTGCACAACTGAAAGCATTACCTGATGGTGTTATAACTGAGTTACACTGTCGAGAGTATGTTAACAGATGAAATAAAGTTGACTCACGACGATTGAGTTTCACGATGGTTGAGTAACTTAGTTTAAATTAAAAATACTTTGGTCGGGTATGGTTCATACACTCAGTTGTAGATAAGATGTTAGAAAAATATGCACACTTACAATTCCTCATTAACAGTTGGTAAACGCGAACGCGGCGATTATTTAACTGCGTATCATGCAGACGCGGTAGAATGGAATGAACACGCAGTGTGTGTACTCTTGTGTGCAAGTCGCGCTTCTACCAACTGAAGCGTATACTGGAAACTTGATTTTCCCGCAAAAAAAAATTGCTGTGTGCTCACGAGAAGAGATTATGTATAGTTCGCAGTGTGCTCCAATTTCGTGTTAAATAAAAGCCTGTTTAAAGGTGGAATCGCTTTGTTGCTATTACCCGAATCATCTGACAACGGACACATCTGTTGCACAATTATTTGCATTGCAACGTCGTGATGATAAACACTTTACAAAGCACATCACAAACTAAATACATTTCTGAAATCAATAGCACAGCAAACCTAATATACAATTTCCTGGTTGGGTTTTAATTATTAGTCTACATGTGGCAGTTTAACACAAAAAACGTCACTGAAGTGTATTTTTCACGGTGCGATGGCAATTGCCTCACTCCTTTTAGAAATCTGATTTCTGCCATGTATCAGAGATCTAGACATTGAGGTAGGAGTATACAGGAGATGGCATGTTGGGACTTCCTTTAAGTCTACGTATATGTGCCAGTTTCGAGTAAGGTTTTCGTAAGCGCCTCGTATGGTGTGGATACTGTAGAATGAACATATATGAATGAAAACGGTTACATTCGTTGAATTCGGGCGTATGGAGCGATCAGGTACGTGAAATACATCTACTACTGTTACATTTCATGAGTAAAAAGGCCATGTTTTACATTTGTATAGTGTAAATTATGTGATTAAACAATTGTTTATGTAGATATACCTAGCGAACTAACCTGAAAATACGACCACATATATTGTTTTTTTACGCATATGTATGTCACTAACGGTATGGAACTGCTTACCAATAATAATAAAACAAACAAATTTGCACACAAAATGTTAAATAAATAGCAGAAACTAACATAGGCTAAATGTATTAAGTTAGTAAAACAATAGTTTCCATGCAAAGACAGTTGACAATGTCGGTACTCACAAAAAAGTGTTTCAAAACGCAGTCATGTTGTAGAGTTTTAATTTTATTTCAAAATTGTGTCCTTCAATCAACGTAGACTGAGATAAGAACCAACACATCTACTATTCGATAAATCATTTTTACTCTATTGCTCTTCAAACATCGAGTAAAATACATTGGCTCTTATGACTGAAACAATGTTACGGTCTACAGTGACCACGTGTATAAACGTTCAAGCAACAAGGGCACAAATTCACGGACTTCAAGTGTTTGCCTGGGCAATATACGGCATGGCCACCCCATGGATCGAGATGAATCATTGGTAACACTGTGAACACACATCAGAGAAGATCCAGTTTATATTGTTTGTCTGGAATCACTCCAGCTTGATACTGAGAAAATGCCACCCTGATACTCTCCTCATTGAGTCATTGGTTTGGTGCGTTTTGATCTACGCGTGAACAAGACGGGAAGGTAGGCTACAGAAAAAAACAATAATTTTATTAAGAATTCCAGGTGAAAGTTTTGTCCACACGAACTGATGTAATGGTAGATGTTACTCATCCGGTTATATTGTAACAATACTTAAAAAAAAAAAAAAAAAAAAAAAAAAA
>PNEQ01077096.1:22335-71638 GCA_003012365.1 Medauroidea extradentata | reverse complement strand
CTTCCTCGCGGTGTCAGCAGCGTCTGTACAGTCGCGGCGTCCTTACTGTGGAGCTTCCTCGCGGTGTCAGCAGCGCCTGTACAGTCGCGGCGTCCTCACTGTGGAACTTCCTCGCAGTGTCAGCAGCGTCTGTACAGTCGCGGCGTCCTCTTCCTCGCGGTGTCAGCAGCGTTTGTACAGTCGCGACGTCCTCACTGTGGAACTTCCTCGCGGTGTCAGCAGGGCAAACGTTTTTAGGGCAAGGGACTTTAGCGTAAACGACGCACTCCTATTTTAGTTAAATGCCAGGAAGCATTCGCTGCTACGTTTATTTTTCCAATGCTTATTTTTGAAAGTATTTCAAGTTTGAATTTTTTAATCCCTTCTACCTAAAGCATATTACGATCATATTAAAATGATAATTTACTAGAATCCCGAAATGTCACTGTTACAGCTGTCTGTTTACCAAAAAAATTCGATTTTGGCGATCAACTCGCAATAACATTACACGATGCTCCATTTTAAATTGCATCAATTTTATTACTTAAGTCATACATCCATTGATGTTAACTTTAAAACGTATGTGTTACGTAATTTATTTACGAAAAGTTGAAAAAAGAATATTATCACCGTTAATGTAAGTTCACGAAAATGAATTTCATAAGAAGGATCAAGTGTAACTCAAGATTTCTCCTGGGCTGTCAGAAATGTTAAATCAGCTTTCGCAAGGATTTCTTTATCGAACATGAAAGCAGTTGAACACTTCATGTGACTGGGTTTTTTAAGTAGAAAAATTACGCCTCGCTTGTGTTGTTTTCCTTGATGGTTTGTAGTGCACTGGGGAAATAAAAATATGGAGCTTAGAGACACGACTTAGCAATGCCGCCATCAGGGCAGATTATAACACAACACCCCGCCCCCACTCCCTCCTTAATTCTCCCTTCTTTCTCTCCGGAAAGTACAGGGGCTTCACAAAACATCGCATGCTGGTGAAACGGTTGAATGACAAGACGAGTTGGCGGGGAGGGCTTAGCAGGGGCAGGGCGCGCGAAAAATAATGATAAAAAGAAGAATTCCGCCGTTGAAACTAAAAACTTGTCTCTATTACGCGGGGAAACCGTGACAAAGAAACGAACGAATGGAAAGAGTGGCAAGGAAAAAATTGTCTGATGAAGGGGAGGGGGTGGCGGGGAAGAGGAAAGACGCGGTGGAAGAGGGAGTGACGGGTGTCAGCGCGCATTATTACGGTCCTTGTTTCAAGCTTGTTCCTCGCGTCATCTCGGTAGACAGACAGACGGACGGACAGCCGAGGGGGGAATTGACAAAGCTTGACAAAGAAAGGACAGATATAAAAAGAAGTTATAAAAAAAGAGTTGGGGGATTGTGTGGAAAAGAGGCAGTAGGGATGGATGTAGCTGGTCGGCGGCGACCTGAAGTAAGCTGTCTCGATGTCGCATTCGTACTCTCATTTGTCGGCAGAGACTTTCGCGAGAGACGCGAGACGTGCAAGTAGGGGAGGATAGCAAGCGCCCAGCGTTACGTCGATGAAGCGTAACTGACGCTAATTATCGTGTGGTGCTACACGGAGAATATCTTCCACGCTTGCTGTTGCCGTCCAAAACTGCTACTTCAATCGACCAGACAACACAGCTAAGTTGATCCGCGTTTGACCTTTCACAACAAAAAACACGGGAAAATATATTTCATGGGTAACTAACTTTCAGAAACAAATAAAACCACGTTATATATTACTTAGCATTTGGTGTTTGATTAATTTGTGCTCTAACTGTGTATTTGCGTGAAGAGTAGACATGTTACAGAAGTGGCTGGTCACTTACCTTGCACGCTAAGCAGACAGGTTGCCGCAAAGAAAAAACTGGCAACAAGGCGTCAGTAGTCGGTACTCACCTGAAAAGAAAAGAAAGTGTCACTTCACATATTTACATACACCGCTTGTAATATTAACAATGATATTTATAATATGCTACATGTACAAATAATATAGCATAAACAAAATTCCGGCTATAAGTACCAAATTTCTCGTTAATCAACCAGCCATACGTTCGTTATTCATAGTCTACATTTAGTGAGGAAACAAAACGGTAAGTTGTTACAATATTTCTGTCGTATCGTAAACAAAAAAAATTGTAAAATAATAAATTAACTAGGTATTTCCTAGCTCTCGTGTGATTACCACAGATCTGTCTTGTAACAAGACTTCCTGCAACCATAGGTTTCGTTACTTTAGTAGTTTTTAAACAGCGTATGCATGTTCACAACAATACTTAGTCATCCGCGGAGCATAGCTGCTTCATTACTGCGACAGTATTACGTTTACGTCTTTGAGTGAAAGAGTGCCGTATAGGTCGCTTTAGCGAGTGTGCATACAGGTATTTGGAAAGTCATGGCTAAACTCCAACATGGTTTATTTCAACATACTGAAATACCAAATCTCTGTATGTTTATTTTCAGAGAGTGTATTTTTGTGTCATTTAATTGAAGTTGTAATGTACGACGCGTAGAGAACGATGCGTACGAACATCCGTGTACGGCAGGTTGCGTACGTAATTTTCAACCAGGCGTTGCACACTACTACTTTGAACACAAATAAAATATAAAAAGCTCGTTTTCCACATATCAGTTTAGACAGTTATATATTACAATAGGTTGACTACAGAGCTTGCAAACATCCAATAGAGTAACAGTAACAGGACGTAGCTACGGCGGGAATGATAAAAGTGTGTAGTTGCAGTGCCCTGTCGCATAAAAAAGCAAATAAATATTTACAATTAACTATCAAATTTTTGCACATATGTGTAAAAGGGACTTTTAAAGTATTTTTTTTAATTGAAAAAAAAAACTGTCACTGTAACTTCCAAAATTATTATACACTTAACAATTCCTGCCTTTTTCCTTTTATGGGTAACAAAACGAAAACGGATGTCTTGTGACAGCATGATATGGCTAGTCATCAAAATGCAAATGGAGTTAGTTGCATTGAGGTAAATATAAGTGCGTGGAATATATAATTTTCAAGTTTATTACCATAAAGTATGAGCTATTATTGTAGCGGAAAAAAATTAAGAATTTCGCTAACCAACAAATTTACTTTTAGTTAACAGCATTATAAACAAACGCGACAGCTTTCAAGCACTATGAATCGCTTTTAAGGGCGCGGTCTACCGCAATTTTTATCATCATTATTTTTTTTATTAGTACCAGATATTTTTTTTCTTATTTTAGACGCAAAATGTGACTAAATTTGGCTCTTATGAAATTTTTTTATCTCTCATAGTTTTCGCGTAATTGCTTGTTAAAGTCATATTTTGTTTGTTTCCGCGACTACACTAAAACCAACTAATATACCAAACTAAAAAAAAATCACTATGAATAAAGACATTGCAGTCTACAATGACATGCTCATAAAATTAAAGAAAAAAAATTATTTGTATTTTTAAAAAAATTATTGAACTCTTTAAATTTTTATTTTCAGTTTCAGCTTTTTTTTTAATTCAAATAATTTTTATTCTTTAATTTTATGAGCATGTCATTGTAGCCTGCAACGCCATTATCCACTGTGATTTTTTTGCGTTTGGTATATTAGTTGGTTTTAGTGTAGTCGCGGAAACATGCAAAATATGACTTTAACAAGCAATTACGCGAAAACTATGAGAGATAAAAAAATTTCATAAGAGCCAAATTTAGTCACATTTTGTGTCTAAAATAAGAAAAAAAATATCTGGTACTAATAAAAAATTAAATAATGGTGAGGAAAATTGCGGTAGACCGCGCCCTTAATATAGGAGTTCGAAATAATGTGCAAGTGCGCCTATGATTTTCCTGCCGAATGTTCAAAACCGAGAACGTAAAACGAAATATAGCTATCTCAGTACCCTGTGTTATAATGATGACAGGTACACACGTCATGGTTAATAGAATCAAAATTGCACTCGTTAAAACAAGGTTGGTTTTTACATATGTAGTCTGCAGTATTTCCCGTTTTGAATCAACCTGAGGTACAGCGCGCGCTGATGTAAATACGAATTTAGTATTTAGTATGAGTGCACAAGTCAACTTCGCTGCCATGAAGATACTCGCGCGTTATGGCACTTACTGAAGGGTACGATATGGGCGACAGCTGCACGCGCATCAAATGCCTTACTATACATAATGCCAAGAGCTACCTAAATGTTACCCCGAAACAGCAATGAATGATGATGATGACCTACTCGTAACTTTTATATGCAGAATATTCACATTTTATAATACACGTAGGTTATGTCAGGAAAATACTTAGATAAACGTCCTCACGTGTTAAACATAATTTTTACAGGGAATGTACAAAATGCATATCCGTTCTTCAATGATCTAATATTGAAGTTATAGTGGACAAATTAAAAAAAAATACTAATCAGAAACGTATATTAATTCGTCTCAATTGTGCATGGGAAAATATAAAAGTAGAGGTAGCCAGATAAATTGGCTAATGTAATGACGTCACGGCTTTTATTCGGTGTATTCTGAATCAAACGACAGCGATTAAGGCCATTATCCATCATTTCTACTGCTGTAACGATAATTATATTTTATTTCTAAACGAGAGTAAGATATTGAACAACTGTTGCACAGTTTTGTTGACAATTACTACCCATAACGTAGGCAAACTGCAATACAGCAGAATGCGCAGGGTTTGGAGTGTTCTTGTGATTTCTTGTTTATTTTGGATTTGGAGTTTGTACTTAATTTGCTATGATGTCTACAGGAAAACCAGGGACAGGGTGGATACAAAAACTGACAAAGCCTAGGCTGCTGTCATTACTTTCTGAAGCAGGTGTGGACTATAACGAAAAGGATGACATTGACGACGTGCGAGAAAAGGCCTGATGTCTTGTCCGAAAACAGCCTTCTGGAGGTAGGAATAAATCCAAGCACACAAATTCCCCTTCAAGTGATGCATTACGTAGAAAACAGGTGTAAATATTAACATGAATTGCAGAAATCAGTGCAGGCGTAAAACTAGCATCATATCAGGGACATTCAACGATATCAGAGGATATGTATGCCTGTGTCAAACAGTACCATACACAGCGGGATATGTCGTCACTGTATCTACTTCTACCATCCGAGTATCGCCGAGCAAGTTGTTAGTCCTCTGCATACATACCTCATATCGCACTATACTTGGATGTATCTTGTATGCACACTACCATTGCTTGTGCCTGTATCCAAATTCGTAACACCCCCTCCCCCCCCCATGTATGTAGCATGCGCTACTCAACTAAAATAACACGATCTTGTTTGCGTTACTTTGGAACGACAACTTTACTTCTACGTGTACAAATGTAAGGTGCTGCACTGGCATGTATCCACGTTTAATGTTCACCACACCAATATTTCAATTAATTTATAAACACAGGAAGGTTACGGAGGTCCTAGGCTGGCTCACGACAACGGAGATGAATCAGTGACGTGAGACGTAAACTACTTTCAGCGGGAAGGTAGGTAGATGTACGAGGTGGTGGTAGTCCTAGTCCAGAGAAGGGAACGAGCAAGAGGGAAACCATATGGTCCTCGGTGTGCGTGGCGTAACCATGGCGACGGCAAGCAAACAGCCGGGCGCACCACGCCTCCCAACGGCGGAAGTGGGAACCACGCCGGTCCGTCCGCTTCCTGTCGCAGTACTTCATCTGCCGGCCGAGCCACGCTCTAATTTACTACAAACGCTCTCCACAATAAAAAAAAGTTTTTAGCAGTTTGAAAAAAAAAAAAAAAAAAAAACAAGAAAGAATTTTAACAGGCTGCTTGCGTATACGTGATGTTTCTAAAGGTGGAGTTACAATCATCCGTCGCACCCGTCGGCCGTCCGTCTACAAAGCTAAACAATCCGTAATCTGCCCGTCGTTATTCCTTTCATTTGCATTGCTATCAATGTACTAACATAAAACTTCTGTTGGACGTACAAAATTCCCCTCAATAGTTTACTTATCTTTAGATATTTATTTGTTTATGGCTGATAATAAGTGCAAGCGTTTTTTTTCCACGGAAAATAAATTTTGCAAATATAACATTTACTAATAAAATTATGTATGTTTCGATTTCAATAATCATTATGTAGATAATAATTTCTGTTCGTATTTTAATGTTTTTGGTATGCCATAATTATCTCTATCGTAGTTTAAATTCATGAACTTGAAGTAGGCCTACTACGCAAGGAAAAAAAAAAAAAAAAAGAAAGTCGTGATAGTTACACTATTTATAACTCAAGAACGGCTGAACTGATTTGGTTGAAAATTGGTGGGGAGGTAGCTTAGAACCAGGAGAAGGACATAGGATACTTTTTATCCCATTCGACCGCGTTCCCGTGTGACGTCAAAGAGAATACAAGTCACTATGAAACGTGGTATAACAAAAACGCATGTGGCATGGAATAACAAAACGCAAATGACAGCTAAACATAATTTTGTGTATGGATAAGTATGTTTGAAAATTTGCTAACTATAAATTTTGTCAGAAATCAGTAATCAGTCATAATCAATAATTTGTATTCTCTTTGAATCATAATTGACAATGCCGCGACCAAGACGATCGAATCTTTCCCGACAAAGCATGTTCACGGGTATGAAGACCATCTGCGTTGTTTGTTCTTGCGCCTGATAATAAAACAAATGAAGAGTGCAACCTATGCACCAAAATACATGAAAAATAAAGAATCATTAAAATACTTAATCCAAAATCCGCTTACTTATTGCCTCTAAGGCGGAACAGAGTTCGCAGGGCCAGCTAGTATAAAATAAAGCAAACCTCGCAGACTTTTTTACTAAAATGAAACCGGTGAAACGATCGCCGCCATCTTTAGAAGCCTGTGCTTTTCGTCCGTCAGAATACTCAGCTTTCGACGGCCGGATGGAAATATTAGAAACCTCCGATTGGCTGAGGGTCACGGGATTGAAGGACGCGGTCGACTGACGGACGAGACGGATGATTGATTGTAATTGCAGCTGAATAGTTACATATTCGGCGAACACACACATTTTGAAATGCTATACTTGTATTTCTAGTTTTCGGAAAGTTGACGGTATAAATATACCTGACTGCACATAGGACTGCGGATGTCTAGAGTTTGATGTTGATCATTAATATCCTTCACATGTCGACAAACGTTCTACATGTCGGGTCTCAACGATATGCTGGACACAACGATCTCGGCCTTCGACATGACGAACTCTGCCTTCGACATACAGAAGTGTGCCTACAACATGTCAACAGCTTACAGAAGTAATATCGACTGATCGACACACATTAACCATACCTGATCATTGATAACTGAAGTTTATTATTGGGTGCAATACTCGAAGTTTTGACGGTCAGATGGAATGGAAAAATCGCAGTCCCTAGGTTAGATGAGAGCATTTTACGGCTCTTTAACATCAAGGTATTATAACCAGCCGATCAGGGTGAAGCGAAGGGCTAGGACAACACGACATCCATGACTGGACCGGGATTCAAACCCAAGACTTCTCGCGCCGTAGACAGGCGCCTAACCGATACACTACGGAGGTCGGCTCGTAGTCTCTAGGTCATGAACTAGTGTTAACGTGTTGGCGCGCGGCTGCATCAGTTACGATATTCTTGGCACAGTGCTATTTTTTCCTTACACAGAACATCAAGCAGAAGCTTTCAATAAAACAGACAAATATCATACTTAGAACAATGTGGCGTAACGAATAAAAATATAACAATTCTGTCGAGGTGAGGACAATATGTGTGACGAGCCGGCGTCTCCGTATTTTACAAACATTCTCGCACAGACCTAGTCCACGTCCTACGAAACAACCAGTGGTAATGCAGAACTATGACAGAACGAGAGGCGAGTTAGAAGTGTGGACGGAAATACGACACATTCACAGGGCAGGCAACTTCCCTCCCGCATCTGAGTTTCGACAGGTCGCAGTTTCGAGCTAGGGTAAGAGCGACCTGATTTCGTAGAGGTTGGAGGCCTCGCCCTCGTCAAGGTGGTCCCTGGTGACTAACACCAATCTGAATGTTGACAGGTGAGGTGGTAACCACTTCCACCCACTGCGATTGTAAAGAACGTATCGCTTTCTATGGGTAGCATAAATCTGCCTCCAGTCGGAACACACATCTGGCTGCATTTTGGGTGGTTGACGGGCTTAGCATCTCATAGTCTTGTAAGTTTTGTCAACCTCGCATAGGAGGACAGTTTCTGCCACATCAGCCGGAAACGATTCCCGAAAACATATTATTCCTTATATTCGCTTAACATAATTACTTTTCATCTCCTTCGGTATCTAAAACTCTCCAGGTAAAGACTCGTGTCAATTCAGATTTTAACACCAGGTTAATTAAAGTCCTCTCTTTCCTCATATTAACCTCTTTCATTTTTAGCGTCTGCCGTGTATTAAATTCCCAAATGTGACAACAATATCACCACTCCAGTGCAAGTGCATTCAGAACATATTTCTCTGTGACACCTCACTAAAACTAGCAGTGGCAGCGACAGTTTCGACGGGATAACCAAACCACTGCAACTCTAGGGCAATGTTCTCCCCACGGGGGACGCTGCTGGTGACGTCACGCGAACATGGCGTCACAAAGATACCAATAACTCACCCGATTCGCCCTGAGGGATCAACAGTCCCGCTCCACCACCAACGCCGCAACAACCTCGTCCCCGAGCCATTTTTTTTTACAAACCCGGTTATTTTCAATCCCGGTTGCGCGGCAAATGGAGCTGAACGCAAAACTGGAACAACGAACCGTGGCCGGAGAGCATGAGAATAATTGTTTAAACTCGTTTGCGCGGACCCGCCGAAGCGATGAGGAACACAGCGGAGTCAACTATACAATTATTACTTTTACAGCGCGCGGCGGTCGAAAATTTGTTTTCACAGTTGACCAGGTAGTAAAATGACGAGTAATTGGAGACAGTGCACACGACGCACGGAAGCGAAAAACAGGAGGGGTTACGCAGGGGGCTTGAAAAAACAAAATTCTGTAATTCAGGCGATGAACTCATTACCGATGGCTTTTAATTAACCTGCGGACTGTTCGGCGCGCCCCTCCCTGCAATTGATCACTTTACGATAATAATTATTATAATGATAAACATCGCGCTGGTAAGGTCGCCTGCACCCGGCCACGTGGGGTGACCTGGCGAAGCAAAAAAAAAAAAAAAAAGTTACGACCACAATTTCGCAACGCTCGGCCGCCAGAGATCAACTCTCGGGGCCACTTTGTGTTGTGCGTCGTGTGGTGCTGATGCGATTTTTGATCGCTCGACTATGAAATTGCATCCCGCGGAAAATTTAATCGCGGGCGCGTTGCAATTGGCTGCACCTGTAATTCGCGCACGCGCAGTTGCCTTTCTCTCCCCGCTATTAATGCTGCAACAACTCATTTTTTATTCCTGGCCGACCCTTTACCTTTGTGCTTTAGTCGTCCTGTCATTTTAGTATCTCCCGATATTTCATGCTGCACATGAGTTGAAATTAATTAACCCTCGATAATCAGTGTGCATTATAATTCTCATTACCGTGTTTGTTTCAACTAGGAATTTGCGTACTAGGTGTATTTTATAAAATGCTGATTGGGGTTTTTTGGGCGATTTTGTTGAAATATGGGACATATTATTTATCTAAATACTGATATCTAGCATACAAAAAAAATATAGCTTTGTTTGTTTATTTCTGGAAAAATAGATTTGCATTAAAACACAGCAGGTTATTTAAATATAGTTTGAGTACACCAATAGCTTAATAATATAAGTAAAACATGATTTTGTTTTCAATGAACGCTTCTTATTTATCACAACTCGCCCCTTGATCATTTACTGTAATTGGCCTGCCTTGCGTCAACAATGTAGAAGTTTCAAAGCAATCAAAAAAGTTATTGATAAATATTCATCAATATAATGTAGGACATCTTCAAATAAAGTGCCGAACAATTTCATCTTCCGTAACGTGATGGCGCAGTTACTCCGTCCGACAAGAGAATCTACAAAATCTCGTCGTGGCGGATATATATATATATATATATATATATATATATATATATATATATTCAGAATAATAGAAGAGGGGGAACTATGGTGATTGCACGCAAGTTTGGAGGTCGTTGTTCGAGCCCGCCTCGTGAACGGATGTTTACGCCATTCCAAACTGCGGGTTTAAATTATCCTGCTAGGCATTAATACTATGGGTACTGTTAGAAAATTATCGAGTTTAGAGGGTATGTAGTCTATCATTCGCTATGTTCCGCCATAAACACGGATCGATTATTTTCTTATTTTTTTATACGGAATAAATTTTAACTCGTTACGAGAAGATCACGTCTTTTTTATACCAAAGGCAATTACAGACTCTTGTTGTTTGAGATTCAATTTATATGGCAAAAAAATATTCCATGCGGACGCATCATGTTATTTTGTTTAAAGTACTGCATATCTCAGTATAAAGAAACGTATTCACGAGACACGTTCATACCTCTGAGAGTCATCGTGGGCGAAAGAGTTGAGATTGATACTTTGTACATTCTGATGTCCGACCCGGGTAACAGACCACGCGTTCCCAGCTAGCCTGAAGAATTAATTAGGGCAGTTATGTTCCGGTTAGTAAGGTAACGGACTGAATAGGTCCTCTGAATGTATCCAACGCGACCAGCTGCGTTTCCAACACGTCACGCGACGAAACGCCCGCATTAGGAACGAACAAATCTTCATGGCAATTCGAAGAGCTAGCAGGAATGCCACTAAGATCCTAGCTCCTACGGTATCCATAAACAATTGTATGAGTATATAAATGAGTAGAAAACCTTATGGACGCATTCCAGCGTAGTATTCATTAGATTACTGAAAATTCCAGTGCTCATAGGACTCTGAAAGTTCGTAACTGGGTAAACGGTAAGAGCAAATTTGAAATACAATTCGACTCCGAGAATTGGAACACCGCACACCTTGTATGTAGCCAGTGTCAAACTGATCTCTATGAAACAGTCAGTAATCTGCTTGGCTGAGCCGAACGCGAACTATTGTGCGTGGAAAACGTTGCCAACGGACTGGGAAACAGTGTTACTATTAAACGTTTTGTCAAATTCAAACTCACAACTTATTTTAAGCACTATCAGACTAATTAGCAATCTACATAATTATTTTCTTTTTCATCTTCACACAGCCACAGTTTGTTGTAGTAGGCTAAATAATTATATTTAACGCTTCACAGCATGAAGCGGGAAAAAACGAAAATAATTGGTGAGTGCCTGCGTTAAGTCACGAATCAGTTAAAAAGGTCAAATTCTGACAGTTTACGCCTCAAGTTTTCGTATTAAGCGTAACTGTAATGACGTATGGTTTTCTGCAATGCTGTTTCGGTCATTTTAAACAGAAAAACTGTCAAAATCTGGCTTTCGTAACTGATATGCTTGATGGTTGAGAACTATTTTTGTCGTTACTCATCCTGGTGCTATAGCGTTTTCTTAAAGATACTGACTAGATTCTTCAAATTCTATTTCGTCGCGTGTCCGTGAGAGCGGTTTACACAAACAAACGTTCAACAGCTAGTCTAAAACTTAGACCAGATACATCGCAACTAACCATACATTTGGAATGAAAAACATTAGAGTACTGAAAATAGCACAAATATTCCGGTCTGTGCAATGTCACATTAGATAAAGATTTTCCGGAGAAATTCTATAATGCCGTTACAAACTTGTTGAAGAAAATCTCAATCACAAAATTTACCGTAAAAGCATCCTTAAAAATAAAGTAACTATTATATTATTTAGAATGCTTCAGTAAATCTAGTACTATGTAAGGTAAACTGGACGTCCTATTATAAGATATTGTCCCTGTATTTGTATTACAGTTGCTTACATCAGTTTTGCACATATCTAGCTTGTGTATTGACATTTTTGATATGTGAATTCCACTTTGTGTGCAGCAAAATACCTGTACATTGATCACACTATTTATAACATTATATGGTATAATAATGGAAATGGATATTAGTTTTATTTTATCCAGAGTCAAAATTACTTTCGATTCAATGACATAGTTGTTAAAGTCAACATCGCATGAGAATCTTCAAATAAAAAATAAAAATTTGTGTAAATAATTATTATTTTACATAACATTCAAACAATACTTGGAAAATAAAGTCTCAGATGCTTCGCAAGTCGCCTCCTGGCGATGGAGAGAGGGCTGGCAGATACAATGAACTTATTTCCCCACTGAACTATTCACCACAATCCTCCACATTTATCTTAGGCCTTAAAAACAGTTGACAGTCGAAGTCATTGTCACTCAGGGTCAAAGAGTCATCACCTTGTTTAAAAAATAGTTTAGTATCAGACGGGTCCAGTGTACTTTGCCGATGGTTTGTTTATGCAAACGTTCAGAATGTATTGGAGATGAATTCATTCATATTATATTAAAACCGCAACTGACGTAATTGATTTAGAATGACGTAATTCCAAATGAATTAAATTAATATTAGTAACAGTACAAAAATTAATTAACGTAAAGTATAACTGAAAGTGCGTAATTTATCTTTACCATTGTACCATCTTAACCAATTTATTTTTACCATTGTACCAGCACGGGTAAGATTGCATCACCGAAACAGGAAACCTGATCACAGCAAAGTATTTTATAAAATACATTTGATAGGCTCAAGTAATGATTACCGATCGGTGACTAATCAGTATAGGGAAAAAATTTTTTGAATGGTTCAAAGTATGCCCAATAAACGGCACGCGATTCCAAGTGTACAACCTGCGTGGTTTAGTAACTGCAAGGTTCTATAGTTAAACAGGCTGCTTGTATACCAAATAAGCATTTTAAAAAAAGTTAATCTTAATTTAAACGCATTCGTCAATTTTCTTTTAAAATTTTTCACTTTTAAAAAATTTTGGTAAAAGGCCTAAATGCATAGGCCAGTGTGTATAGCATCATACTATAACACATTAAGATAAACATTAATTAATGAATGAAGATACAATGGTCAGTACTAGCGCTGATGAGGGGTAGGAATGAAGGGCGGGGGAAATGGGAGACCCCCGAGAAAAACCACCGACCAGCGGCATTGTACGGCACGGTCCCCACATGCGAACATCCGGGGACCGACGCTGCCGGATAAATATTAATAGTGAAATATCATAAATTACCTCGTTTCAAGCTGTCAAGTATAAAAAATTTATCTTGCAGGGAAACAAATAACCTTACATGAATGGCATACAACTTCGGGGCCGTAAGAGTAGCATAGAAATGTTGGGCCGCCACTGAAAGCCAATGACACAGAATATTTCCTTGTCTGTTCAGTGGAACGTACAGCGCCCAAATTTACAACGCGCAACAGAAAGACGCAGATACAAGACGTTAATAAACTTCCCGAGTGTTCGCCGCAATCACAGCAGATAGCTATCTCTGCTGGGAATTAATAACAGCGCTCCCGAAGGAATGTTTTATACGTACTTTACCGAGCGCGTCGGGAAGCATACTCGCATCCCCGCCGATGTCCGTTGCACTCGTCTAGCATATCTTGACCGTACTGCAGCGGAGACACTCGTGCGAGAATGGACCTGGCTCGCCTTACGAGGCGACATCGCAAGATTCGCGACTGCCAGTGGAGAAGCATGCGGTATTCTAGAGTATGCGGTACTAAGTAATTACTATACGTAGACCTGGTGATTTTTAGTGAAAAGAATAATGCTACATTTTGTTTGAATGCCTCACGTGCACATGTGAAGCTGTGCTTCATGGTCAGTGATAGGTAGGGCCACGATTTTGTCGCGAAAAAATTTTTGCCCCACTTTGTTTCAGTGACTCACGTGCACATCGGCAGTTGTGTTTCAAGGTTATTGGCAGCGTATCTATGTTCAGACACGTTTCTCATTTGACTGCACCAATCAGAATAAGATTATTGTGAGTCTGTACGTCTATAATTTGCCAAGGCCAGTGAGGGTAAAATCATCCAACCACAGACGATGTAGCAGAGCTGCAGGTGTGCACATGACGCATCGAAACCTAATGTTGCAAAAATCTTTTCGCCATAAAATCGTGGCTCTAGTGATAGGCTGTTTTTAACTCTCGTCGTCTTGGAGATCTGCCGGCAAATCACATATGTGTAGTGTCGCAGTAACCATATTCTCATTGGTACAGTCAAATGAGCGACACTTCTGCACGAACACACACTACCAATAGCCACGAAGCAGATGTGCAGTGTTATGCATTGATACAAAATGTTGCATAATTATTTTTACCAAAAATCACCGGCTTTAACTAAACGCAACTCTGTTACCCTGGAAACATTCGACTGATAGGGCAGATACACAGACCAGCCAGTAGTGTGCAAGAGGCGAGGGACCAATGCTCACATAATCCACCTCGGTCTCTGCAGCGCTATTGCCACGTGATCAAAGTATACCGGATGTAAAGAAGTTAATAGCCCAAACTCCAGCAGGTGATTTGTTATGAAAAGTAAGTAGACGTTATATGGGGCACTTTCTAGACATTAGAATACTAACGGAAATACGAGCTTTTAGAAAATCGAGTTTAAAAATAGTAGTAAGACATAACATTAAAGGTTAGGATTTAAATTAGGATTATGTGCCTAATTTTAAGTGGTATTTATGTTCTTAACCTGTAAAAAAGACAGCCCTTAAATATTCCCCTTTAATGAATGTAATAGGTGTGGCCACCTCCACATCGTATTAATTTGCTTTGCGTCAGGTATTGTGAATATTTCATATTGCACACAACTGTTGCTGTGAAAATAATACAACAGCTGTGTGCATATTTCTGGTATAAACGGCGCGTTCTAGGACCTTTCAACAAGGGACCTTTTTTTTTTTTTTTTTTTTTTTTTTTAAGATGTCCTGCTCGAATAGACGACACGAATTAATGCACACAGCACCTGACCGCAGAGTAATATTATACAATATAAGGCTGGCCACCCACAGCATTCCATTAAATGGGAAGGTTCAAAAGCTGGATTTTTTACAGGTTAAAGATCTCAACAATACTTAAAATTAGCTACGGAATCGCAATTAACTCCTAACCATTTTATGTTCGGAAAAACTCGATTTTCGTGGGTTCATGTCTCCCTTAATATTCACTTGTCTTGAAAATAGTAGTGTCTGCTTACTGTGGTGGCAGAATGGTCGAACCATTCGCTTCCAGCCAAGGCGATTCGGGTTCGATTCCCAGCGGGGTCCCCGTATTTTCTCATGTGGGAATCGTGCCGAACGATGCCGCTGGTCGGTGGGTTTTCTCGAGGATCTCCCATTTCCCCGTCCATTCCGGCGCTGCTTCATACTAACGTCACCCCTCACCAGCGCTGAAGACCTCGATGATGAGCGCTGACCACTCACTCACTGCTTGCCTTGGAACATGACCACACTTTGTCACTCGCAAGTACCTATGCTACGGAGTGTTGCGAACTGAGGAAGAAAACCCAGTCGTGGTATCGACACTACTGACACACTGCATTTACCATTCCGCACACTCCGTGAACAGTTAATGCTAAGAAAAAGCTCTGGACTATCCAGTTTCGAATAGTGGTCATTAAACAAAGAAGTATACTTGGTGATTCTCGGTTACGACTGAACATATGACCTGGCAAACACGAGAGGAGGTGAAAACTGTGAATTCGTATCATCTGCTACTCCTGCTCGTTTTCGTATTTATGATGGCGCACCTGTGAGACACGACTTGACTTATCCAGCCCGCACAACTAGCTAGCTGGAGAAGCCACCCCTGTGTAGTGGTTAGACCACTCGCCTCCCGGCACGGAAATCCGGGGTCAATATCTGGTTATTCCGATTTCTTGTTTGTAGGAAATTTGGAGGTGGCATTCCATAGCTTCTCCATTATTAGGCTTCATGCCACCCCTCAGAGGACGGCGGAGGTCTAGTGGCTAATAGTTTAAAGCCTACCTCTCAGATGTGATGCCCTGTCCTCCAGTTCATTCCCTGATCGATATTTATTTAACTAACGAATTTCATTACACCAAATCCTCTAATATAGGTCACTTTACGCCTGTATCCATTTCAGAAAGACGTGTCATTTATAACTTGATCTCGGGCTGGACCGGATACTTTCGCTCTGGAGTGGGACACGCCTGGAATAAAAGTGTTCTATACAACAAACGTATATAACAACTTCACTGCAGATATCATTAAGTTCGCTTTTGTTCTGTCAGCAGCACGTAACTTCATCAAATATATCCCCTCAACATTACCTACGCCTAAAACAGAGAAGGTAGAAACACCAGACAACACTTAGAAATAATGGATCGTAGATGTGTCAAACTCAACCATTACCCTCGCAGTCATTTTCGTTATAGTATTGGCGACTTTATATAATAACTAATGCATTTTACTTGTGACAAAGAATTAACTCCGATGATTTAGAACTATTAGGCAAGTATTTTATTTTTTGAAGCAAACAAACGCATGAAACATAAATTTTTGATTAAAATGATTATTGAAACCAGCAGAAGTTGATTCAATTTAGATATACTAAACAAGAGAAATCCTTGAAATCCTAGAAACCAGTTTTTCCCCTTATTTTTGAACAAATATTTTGCGAGTGAGACCCACTCCTTCAGCGTAGTAACAGAATGTCGGCATCATAAACAGTTCACCAGAAACGTATCACACTAGCAACTCAGGTATTTAGCATTTACTAAGCACTAACTTACAACTACTAAACAACATTCCTAACTCGACCACGATGTCTCAGAATCTGAAAGATTATTCTTTTTTGTATGTTTTTCTGCGTGCTACTGTGTAAATGTATACCAATTTTATTTTAAAATCACAAATATTTATGTTTTGGTCGATTATACTGTGATAGTTCATCCCGCCGTAGGCATGACATAAAAACACTTCTCTTTTGCCGAAGTAACTTACAGTGTCATATGACATTGTAAAAAATTGCAGAAAAAATGAATGTGTGACTATATGTTTACCATAAGCTATTTATTTAAAAAGGCTAAATTTTTTTAAAACAAACGTAAATTCACGTAGCATCACTTAAATATTTCTGAACCTGACATATACGTTCTCTTCTAGTGTTTCATGTACGATATAAACATTGTAGCGACAGATTACGTAACGCTATAAGGTCGGTGAACAGCAGCCGGGAATCGCACACGTGTTTACACATTACTAGCACGAATATGAATTTTTTAAAAATTAAATGTGATCATGTATGCGCCAATAAATTCTACATCCCAGAAAATTCACAAAATCGGTAAGTTATTCTGCAAAGGTCTGTTACTAAGTAACAATATTAGAAAAGTACGCACAGACATAACATTTTACATTAAAAAAATCGACGTAGGCCTGTATAAACAATATTTACTATACAAATGCGTAACCGATGTTTTATAAAATACTTCCATGAAATAATGCAGGTATCTAAAGACTAAAAATACATCAAATTAGTTGGTTTAAACAATACCTCGTTATTTATTCAAAATCAGTGTTGTTAGATAAAAGCAGACTTGCGCCAGTCTTCCACCAAGCAAAGAATTTTTTTTATCAACTACATGTCGTTTCGCGACCTCAATTAATTTAGCGACACACGAAACAAGGGGGGAAGCCCTGAGGTCCATATACTTCGCCTATATCCCGTCACCCTTCGACATTTCCCCTGCCATTTCCAGGGAGAGAAAATAATAGCAAAAAAAGCGCGACGTCACCCTCCCGCGTTTCAGTCCATTTGATCTCGCCGTTGACGAGTTCGTCACGGGCGGCGAGGCGGCTCGACGGATCGACAGCCGAGCGACAAACTGAAGCGATATGTGACGTCACCTGCGCGAGCGGAGGTAATGACAAGGATGACGGGTGCTTGCGAGGAGTCGAGAGTGCCTGAAGACGAAGCGGATCAAGTTTAGTTTCTTTGCCCCCCCCCCCCAACCCCACCAAGAGCAGACCCCACAAAGCCTAACCTTCCCCCTCCCTTTCCCCACAAGCCGTTTGGTAACACGCGCTAATCACCCCCTCCGAGCTCTGACAAGCTGTCACAAACAGTCGCAGGCGGCAAAGCGGCATCAAACACAGCTCCCAGCCCCACTCAGCCTAACCCTTCCAGTTCACATCCACTCCTCCCCCCCTCCACATCTTCCCACAGTGAGATACCGACTGGAGTTCAGCTCATCACAAGCGTCTTGTCAGCGAACCCCGCTCCAGGAGCACATAGCCTCAACCAAGCCATATTAATCAGCTTAAACATCTTGCCTCTACGAACCGAGTCATTAGGGAGACGACCAAGCCGCGGAAACCATTCGAAAATGACAAATCCAAATTCCTGGATTACGATCGTACAGCTATCAGAATTATTACGTGCTGATTTAAAATCACTCCGGAATTTTCTACGTTTAATAAACGTTGTTGGAGTTCCAACAGCACTTCGAATAGTAACCGCCCATTTTTAAGTAGCCTACACTCTACAGAAAGAAAGTGGCAAATAATTTTACATGGAGGGCACATGAGTTAGACTGTAAATAGCGAAATCATATGTATACAAGTTTTCGGAATGATTGAAAATAAGTAATTATTACTGCCAATGAGTAACATTATCCCATATTTTAATTATCAATACTTCACGCCAGTTCTATACCATCATGTCTAAGGGAGACATTAAATGTATGTTACGTGTGATAGCTAAACTTCACGAGCCTTAAATTTGTCTCTCCTACTACCAAGCCATGTGGATCTTACATATAAAATCGTTTAAAACAGTTGACTTGCAGTGTGTGAGACAATTTTTTTTCTTTCTCTCTGTCAATGCCCGCGCAATTGCCAGATACACTAGTTTAATATCACCAAGCTCGTTTAAACGATCGCGTTTAGGAAATGAATAATTTTCAGTTTTTGAGAGTTATGGAAATTGTAGAAGCATTAACGTTCAAAGACCACATGTATGTATGTATGTATGTGTGTGTATATACCATATATGTACTTAACATTGCGCAGTCGTAGGCAATGACATTACTACACGGAGCTGAGGATAGAAATGTTCACTGTTTGATATATATGTCAAATACTCTTAAATTATTTGTAGCTGTGTGGAAATAGAATTTTTGTAAAATAAAGTAATGTTGCAGTTTTTAAAATATATTAATTAATTGGACATTTTAACTTAGGCTTACAATTTTTCGTATTACACAAATAAAAAACCAAATAGTTCCGCAAAATGTAAAATAATATGGATTGTTCTAAAAGAAGCATTGTTAGTACATTTTAGTTCAACGGTCCCTATAAATTTTACATTTGGAAAAATTTATAAAAAAATGTATGTGTTAGTCTACTCAACTGTACTGCAACGAGTGTTAATGTTACGATTTCCATGTAGTAAATCATGTGGAAAATAAACATGCTAGAAGATAGAAGGAGGGATGATCGTAATGCGCAGGTAAATCAAAGTGGAAGGTGTCAACATTGAAAGGGTAACGCGCTAGAGCAGTTGTCCAAATACATGAACGCATGCTGGAGTGGGAAGATGTTGTTGAATTTTGGACTAAGTGCGGGGAAAGGGGGGATGGCACACAAGAAGCAGGGGAAGATTGAACAGATGGGCCGGTAAGAGGCGGTAGACGATGAGTGGAGGAGGGGGGTGCGATCATTTTGAAGGTTTGCGGTGAGAAATGCGGTCCATTCCCCGCGGATGGAGACAGATGCGGCCTCATCCCGCATTCAGCATGAGGGATCGCCGTCATGAGGTGGACACAGCTAGGGAGAAGCTCGCCTCCGTCTTGCCGCAGATCGATGTAGTCCTCTCTTCGCGTGGCCGCCACTCCAGCTGCAGGTCCGTCCTGGGCCCCCGCGTCGTATCTACGCGCCAAGAGCTCGGCAGCTACCAGATTATGCGACAACTGCTCAACGCACGTCTGCTTAGGAATATCATTCGGAGAACGTTATACGTGGATACCCATGCAAGGTTCACCAGTTAATCACTCGAACATATTTCATAACGGGCAAAAAAGGGCGAAAGTGGGTGTTTTTGCGATGCTATTGAAGCATCAAAATATTGGTGCAGAATCTTTTATAGGGTGTAGACGTGTACACTACACTTTTATCGTTAAAATCATGCCATAAATAAAATAATAGGGTTGACACTGAATGATTCATAGAAGCGAGTTGTCGGCGAGGAGAACGCACACCAGTTCATTAACTGGCGCCTAGAGGCTAGAGGGAGGCGCGATGAGTGTGCTTGTCTCGTCCTTACCGCTTCCGCACTTAGGCTCGGCATCAGTAGCCATACTGAATTATTTTATTTTTCGCTCTTATGAAATTCTGAGAAGAAAATTGTGAAATTTGTGACTATAATATCAATCCTATATACCTTACGCTACAATAAAAGCTTCGCAGTTGAACTTTTAACGTATATTTAAGCAGTAATCAGTCTAGCAAATTAAGAATACAAAAAAAAATTGCTCGACTTGTTACGGCTGAAACATACGTTACAATTTCAACTGCGATGCTTTTATTGTAGCGCAAGGTAAATAGAATTAATATTATAGTATTACATTTCACATTCTTCTTCTCAGAATTTCATAAGATAATTTTATAAAATAATTCAATATGGCTACTGATGCCGAGATTAATAGGCCTCTAACGCTCAGAAGACGTACACTAGACGGCCACCACGCCAGCCAGCACCCAGCCCTGTTGAATTAGCGAGCTCAGTAGGCAGTTGGTTCAACTGAACATGCAATCCAGCAGAATAATTCCCATTTCATGCTGCTTACCCTTCTAGAATGTGTTATCAACAATACAAGATTTCTTCTGTTAGGGATTTACTATAGTTTCGCAACACCATGAGACGTAACAAAGTTAAAGTTACGTTCACAAATGTACCGCATGTGAAAATTTTAAATAATAATAATTTTGCTATAATGTATGTAGGTAGGTGAAGCTTAAAGACAACGACGAAGTCATTATGGACTGGACAATTAAATTAGTTAATCAGTAACAGGAAGGGAACCGACCATGGTTTGAATTAAGTAACCATCTCAATATTAGCCTGAAGTGACTTGGAGACAACACAGAGACAAGAAATCGAGATTGTCAGACTTGGAAACGAATCCAGATCTTCCGGAATACAAGTACTTAATTTACCACAGCATGGCCTCGCACATAATTTATTCTTGCATTATAGGACTAGCCAGTTTCGTTAACACATTAACGAGAAACTTTTATTATTTGTCCAATCTAAGCTAGTTTATAGCGCATAAGGCCAAACTGTGCGGAAATAAAACTTAACTTCATAATGCAATGTGTGTGTAATCGCTGTGATATTTGACTGTTTCCTTCCATAGTGAAGAACTAGATTCCTATTGATATGACTTTAATATGTTGGATTGCCTGGTCAGCTGATTGCAACATGAATATACGAGAGACAGAAGAAAGGCTCTCAAGCTGGTTTGCGATTGCTTTCAGTTGTTGTAAAAGAAGTGGCGAGTGGTGGCGCAATGAGGCTGGGCGGAGATACAAAGTAGCAGGTACTCATCCTCGCGGTGTCCTCAGGTTCGCGAGACGCCTGCGATAAACGTGGTAACCGGTCCGGCCGGAATGACTAGCGGGCCGGTTGTTATATTATCAGCGGCGCGGAAGACAATCCATCGTGTCCCCCGGGCGCGCTGTGCGTCTTCCTCGCAGGACTTGGCGCGCTAAACAATGCGCGCGCCCCTGTGATCGATGGCCGGCCAGGGGATCCATCTTGCCTGTCACAGACACCACTTTGGGTCCGGCCCCGGACACCCCTCACCCCTCCCTCCCCACCCCTTCACCGGCCTGTCTTACCCCGTTTGTGCCATTGTCCGCCGAGACACTGGGGGTCGACAATGCGACTGGGCAGGCGCGGATCCCTGGCCGCCAGGCAACCCGCACACTGCTGCTACTAGCAGCTCGGAAAACATTACGCACATCTACAAGAAGTGGCGTTATTGTATGACATGTAATACATCACGCCATCTCATTTTCGCAGCTTCCTAGACCGTTAAAACCTACCACCGGAAAATATCCCGTAAATAGATTAAGTACTATTACTAGATCATTTTCGTGGGACTGCATTACACATTTATCTGCGCTACAGTACACTTAAAATTAAATAAAAATATTTACAGTTAAATGTACAAGCTGAAAAAAGGTTTATTATGCGATTTATATTTACAGACCCTTCTCTATGACTTTCCTACGCGTAGGTGGGAAAATGCGAGTTCCTTTTGCTTGCAATATCGACATATATTTCGCAGTACACAGTTTTACTTTGTACAGAGAACACTATCATTTTAATTAAGAATATTAACCCTTTTCTGGAAGCACTCGCTAATTACATGTTGTTTAGCATGCACACAGTGGTCTTGTATGTACGCGACACATTTTCAATATAAGAATCTTCTGAGCACGTACACCGTCAAGGTGATAAGAGTGCTGATTTTTTACTTGGGCGTGCTACGACATTGCAAATCGCACGCAGGCTTAACTTCCAGAATATAAAATGACCTACTTACTCTGTGTCCCAACTGAAGATCGAACAAGTGCTGTCCCGACCGTTGCTAGTCGAGAAAAAGAAAACTTAGCGAGATATGGATGCGACAGTACTGATAAGTATTTACAAGACAGTGTAAAGTGCGGCCACTGGACTTGAAAATCCAATGAGGTTAGGCGAAGGTAACTTACATAACGAAACAACGTTACTGCACTACACAAGTTAACACCATTGAGCCATTAACCCTTCAATCCAGCAGCAAGTGAACTTTCCCTTCCCAATACCAGCCGTTATCAGAGCAGCACGATGACTATGAGTCACTCTCGACCCCACCTCACCCCCGCCCCCTCTCCTACCCTTTCCACGCAACGCTGATACAGTCTGATTGAAACCCACCCCCCGTGATTGATAGATGCCATTACCAGTGACGTTTTAAAGACTTGCAGCCCCCTTCCGTCCACGCTTTTAATGCACGGATCTGCAGAAATTTATCGATGATTCTTTTATGGCTCGAGAGAGCTTCGTCAACCCGACTAGCTAGGGGGTGGGGAAAAAGACTTGGCCGACTATTATTCAATAGGACGTTTGTCTTTTAAATGGACTCTTTTTTTCTAAAGAAGGTTTCTAGCTGGTGAAAAGAGAGACGGAGCGCGAGATAGAGGTTTGTGGGGGCGAAGCGGCGTGCAGGGGTGTGGATTAATACTGCGACTGTGTCTGGGGTCGGTGTGGTGTGGGAGGGGGGGGGGGTGCGGGGGTGCGAGTGAGACGACTGCAGGCGGCAAACACGTCGCGGGAGAAGGAAGGGGAAGCGAGAGAGGGAAGAAAACGGTTAGGAATAATAATAAAAAAGAGGGCAGGGAAAGAAAAGGGGTAAAATTCTCCCTACATTAGGCTGGTAATAAATCTCGCAGTGAGAAAGAGAGGGTAAGGTTTCGGCCGTGCCCCTTCGCCCTCGCCAACCCCCTGCGACCCTTCGTGTACTGCGTGTTGGTCTCGTTGCTGTATGCAAATCCCGCTGCCCCCACCCCTCTGCACCGCCGTCGACTCACCCCCCTGTGATATATGGCGCACCAAGTGTCAGGACGGTGATGCATTGGGAGTTCTGGGACACATTTCAGGCCAGACCCCAACTACGTGACGGTCTAAGAGTGGCCCACCCCCTTTTTCCGCCCCTACCGATCCCCTCCTCCCTTCTCGCTAACCCCCGGCGCGCCGGGCGAAAACAATGGCCGTGAGCAGCGGAAAACCTGCAAGAGATCCTGCCGTCACAGCGCCTCTCGCATGTCTGTCGTGCGGCGCGCGCATTCATTCGGCCGTCATGACGAGCTTGTCCCGCATCACGCGTGTACCTCGCACAAAGACCGCCGCCAGGACAGCTGTCGCCGCGCCTGCTGCCCCTGCAACCCGCCCGCCAGCCACCCGTCTCTTCCAAGATATTAACTGCTCCACTCGAATTACAAACATTCTCATCACACGTTCCTATGACTCCAAATTCTCTCCTGCGCGTTCACCATTTGAAGAACCAGGACCACGTATTAATTCCACTCCCGGACCAATTTTACCTTAGTTCACTCAAGTTTAATTGCCATTACGGTCACATATATTTTACATAAAGAGTACAATGTGCTGAGAATCATACACTATAAATGGCAATACGTCTCTCGCCAGACATTAATTCAGTCAAACAGCCGCAGTGTACCTTGTTTTTCCTAAGGCATCACCGCTTGTATTTGATCCCAAGTCGCGCGTGCATCAGATACGCTGACGGACGGAAGATAGCGACACCGTCAGAATACTAATTTCGAATTCAATCTGTGGTCGGAGGCGGGCAGCTTGGAGGCGCGGGAGGGTGATAAGGCAGGAGGAGCACGAGGAAGAAAACCGCGAGGGTCGGCGTCACTGCGTCAGCCGCAGCCGTCGACGCAATTACCCGCGTCCCTTTGTCGGCGGGGCAAAGGTTCCGAGTGAGAAAGACGGGAGAGAAAGGAATAGGGAGGCAACTGCTCGGCTAGGGAACCTGTAGGGGAGGGTGGTGAGATGATCGCACGCCGTCGCAGCCTCCGCGAAGATACCTCCAACTAGAGCCGAAGATCTGCTGTGGGAAGTCAAAGAAATACGAGAACGCGTGCGGGTGATTGCACCGCCTCCGGCCCACGTCTCTGGAGTAACGAACGTTTCCCGCGGCAATGCCGACAAAACAAGGCAAATTGTAATTCTCTACCATTGCAGTCGGCTCTCAAAACATTATGTCGGCACGTTTAAACCAAGGAACTTTCTTAGTAAATTAGAATGTCTAAAATAAATTATACTCGCCAACATTAACCGGCCAGAAGCAATGCAGTTTAGATTCTCACTGCAACAGATTATTCAAGGTAAAGTGTGTACTCTCTGAGCTCCTCTCAACAGGCAACATAATTACCTAGAGTTGATGGTATATTTCTAAAATGTTCTGTGCCAACATATAATTGAAAACGCTGCAGTTTCTTGCAACACACGTGATTAGGTGATATACGTCTGCACAACGTAGCTGTCTGCAAACCAATTAACTGGCATCAAAAATCTCAATAGTAAGGTTCTTATTGGCACAGTCAAATAGGGCAACAGCTCCACGTACAAGCGAAAGTCACAATTATTTTGACAAGTTTAAAGCTCGTTAATACCCAGCAAATAGCAAGTTTCCCTCGATAAATAGAGACCGGCAAAATTCACGGGTTCACTGACATGTAGGCTAGCTTCCAAGAATATCTGTGAAGTCGCGCAGACAGCAGCTGTTTATTAGCTGCTCGCGGACCCAGTGAAATGGGCCTGTGTTCAACCACAGAATTATTACTGGCTCAGCTACTTCCAGGAAGCGTCGAGTAAGTCAACGTCCAATTATGAACATGATACAGATCTATAGTTGCTGGAACTCTAGCTTGCTCCTAAAAGAAAACGCGAATTTTTCAGGTCTCTATCGATAAATCATCAAGAGACCCAGACCCGGACATTTCGCGGGTTCAACGACCAGCCGGCTGGACTGCACAGCCCTGTGTACACTATGTCCTCAACTACTTGTACATTGGCTGCTGCTCCAGTGAGTGGCCAGTTGTACATCTAGAAGGCTCGCGTCGGAGTTAGCGAGTGTTTTCACAGACCACTGTCCAGTCACAAAAGTTAATCATATGTACAAGTGTTTCAAATCTACCCCCTTTCCAAATGATTTCGCAAAATTGCCGTGTCTCTCTCCCTCCTCTCTCTATCTCTTTGTCTCTAACCATAGTTGTCTAATATTAAAAAAAAAACACACAATTTTTTTTGTCAAGAATGCGTTAACTTTTATGAATAATTAGATGCCTGCCCATGTTCATCAGTTGCATATCATTGTTTATAACCCTAACCAACACGAGGCGACAAGGACATCAATGAGTTGAAAAGAAAATATTCTTGGAATTTAAAAGGTAGGTACCCAATTTACCTAAAATATCTTACAAATATGAATCACTGGTATACTTGAATTAATGTCACTCTCTTTGGTATAAACGTATCAAAATATACGTCGTTCTAAGTTTGTTCACCAAACTATGTATATTTAGGTCTACTGTAAATGTGTCATGACGGCACTATATACGTATTTTCGCTCACCAGAGTATAATACCTAACGCAACTGTCTACGCTAAACGTCTTTCATGTGCATTATAACGTAGGAAAAAGAAGAACAAAAGAAAGAGAGCGAGAATGAGTGAAAAGGGAAGACAGAATTCGGGAATGTAGAACTACTCTGGGCAGATAAATATAGCCGAGTCGGTCATATCTGTGCTAATCCCTGCATTTTCATCATTACGTCTTTAAAAAGAACAGTACTGTAATTAAAGGGATGATTTTTATACAAACTGATTGTTTACAAACATGTAATTTTTAGAAGAATATGATCCTATCATAAATTTGAACGTGTTTTATCAAACTTAAAAAATATATAGTCTATGTATATATGACCACAATTTCGTACGTATTTAGCAAGCTGTAGATATTTTAGAGAAAAATATTTCATAAAGAACAAGGTGAATAAACATGATTTAGATCCTATTTTCTTTTGCGCAAAGCTATAGCCATTGTCGTTTAAGGGGAATGTTAGATAATTTTCTTGTATTTTTTGACAACTGTACTCTTGGAGGCATACTAAATCATAAACCTTTATACATAGCTTTCTCACTACCAAATATCCACAATAAGTACCGAAGAAATTGCTTCCTAATTGCAAGAATCAAACTCCAACCACGTGTCTTTAACGAATATAAATACCGACACTAATAAACCATACTATTTAAGTTGTAGTTTATAACACCCTGACGAAAAAAGAGGGATGTTATAAGTTTGACGTGTCTGTGTGTGTGTCTATGTGTCCGGCTGTAGCACCGTAGCTTCTAAACGAATGGACCTATTTTGATGGGGTTTGTTTTTGTTTGAAAGCTGACGTGATCGAGACGGTTCTTAACTATGATTCAAACAAATCTGTTCAGCCGTTTAATGATAATCATCTCTTTTCTAGTTTTGAATGTGAGCAATTCTATTGGTCTGATTGATTTGAAATTTAGTATCCTGTGAGTCAGTTTTTTTTTTTTTTTTTTTTTTTATATTTTAAATATTTGCGAGTCATATTTTGCATTGTACCTGTGCATTTTACCCTAAATTTTTCTCGTTGGAGGTTTCTGCTGTTCGTACTTCCTTTCAAAATCTTTAATTTGCTATATTGAGTTAGTTATTAAAAATAATAATTCCAGCTTAAAACAGTAGTTAATTTCTAGGGACGCAGTCAAAGGGTAAATATGAAGATTTTGTTGAATGCTATTGTTTTACATAGGAACATGATAAAATAATGTTTCCATCATATTTTTTATGTTTAACGTATTGTGAAAGTCGGCCAAAATGTATAACACAACGATAATTTATTTGTTTATTCCATACAGAGGACACAGCAGGAAACAATCACCAGTATTTGTTTTCAGTTTCTTTGTTTCACTATATGGAAAACAATCACGGCCTAAAAGAGCAGTAGTTATTTGTTCATTGCCTGTTTTCCTAGTGAGGAGCTACCTTCGACCTAGACCAAAAAAGAACGAGATTCGGCACTCGTTGGCTCTAGGCTTATCCCAATATTGTCTAATGAACTGCAATTAAATTGCAACTGAAACAAAAAAAAATGTACATGCGTTTGCAACGTGACTTCGTCCTGAAATGAATTCGCGAATTTTACCAGTCACTGTTAGTGACTAATTGACAGCCCGGTTAAAGCAAAACGGCAAGCGACAATGGTCTGAGTCTCTTGTTCCACGCCCGTCACTGTACACGCCAATCTCCAGCCGCGCTCAAGTTACCTTCTAGGCAGTGTACCACTCACCTCGTGCTCGGGCGAGTCTGACGGCGCGACAGTAGACGTGACACACTGACGTCTGTGACGTGACAAGGGGGCGAGGATGCCTGTGGGGGGGGGGCACGCCCCTTCTCTAACAGCCCTTTCACCGGGCGACACACTCGCAGTGTGGCGTAGGGACAAACACACTACAGCCGCACACAACTACCGTAAAATGTCTACATACTGACATTTTCCTTTCTGAGAAGAGTGTCAAGCCCGACATTTTTGCCGGCGTGTTTCCAAGTGCGCGACATTTATATGATGACACGAGATACGATTTTAAGGAGTATGAAACAACGGCGGAATTAAAGGATGTAGGAAACGTTGGAGCCTGAGTAAACATGCTGGCCAACGACGTCCACCATGTTTATCACTTGCGAAAATGTGGCGCGACCCCGTGCCCGGTTCACAGTGGCGGAAGGCGAGTTCCCCCTCCCCTTATTTTTTCGTTCTCACTGTGAAACTGTCGGAACAATGTCACCAAAGCGAAGGTGTACACAGAGACGAGAAACATTAGCGGGTTCACAGACATGTAGGCTAGCCTCCACGAATATGTGTGTACTCAAGCAACACAGCTGCTCACTGACAAGGTGATACCACACTACTGAGACTACATTTAGCTACTTCTTTGTTACTGGCCTACAAGAGATGTCAAATAAGGCAAGAGCCAATTGCAAAACTGGCATTCAATTCGGTCCTAGTTTGAACGCAAAACAAAGCGCGAATTTTTCAGATGTCTAGAATTACAGAACAGACGAAATCAAAGTTAGATAAACCAATATCTAACGTTGTTTCGTTGCAGCATCATGGACCGCATACTTACAGCTAGGTCTGTGACAGTCAATGTCACTTACTATTTGTAAATTGCAGCATTATTTGTTACGATTGGAATCTTGTTAATTGTATCGTACGAATATAATTTATATAAGTCTATAGTTTATGAAATCAAGCATATGCGAGGGTCATCTGTAGTGTATTTTTGTCAAGTTTTTAAAATACTGGTCAAAGCAAAATTAACCATAATGTATAGGTTGATAAGCTAAGCTGTGGTCCTATAGTCCGGGTCCAAGTGCACGATGTGGTTTATATTAAATGTGCTTGAGTGTGTGAGCAGTTAATTGACGTGGTAACTTCTTATGTTTGGCAGACTGTGTGCCTGCTATGAAGCCTTTAATACAATACAATTATAGTTTTCGTCAGTGAAAAGTGCTACCAACAATAGTTGTTACGCCGAGTGTAAATTTTACAGCTATAATCCGACTTGCGTGGATGGGTTAGTGTGATATACAGCGCGTCATCACTTTTGTTCGCTCGCTAGATTTCTACTCATGTTTACATTACCCAGAGATGCAGCAAGTTTCAGTGTAATTGATTATAACTAAGCTAAATAAGGGCCGATTTATTTCTGTCATTGTTTGTCAGACTCGGGGACGTATATGTAAGCTTTATATGTGTCTTGCGACGAGATTTATGGTTATAAATGAATTTACTAGCGGATAATTTTCTCCGGTCTCAACATGTTTTAACCTGAGTATAGATGGTGTTGTTTTGTCGAGTGATGGCTTCAATGCCAAACAGCAGACACGAAATGCGCAGTTCCCTGCTGAAAGGCACAGACCGACCTGAAGTGATTCCCAGCTGGACGAGTGAGGGCCAGACATCGGTTGCAGATACTACTATGCGACTACAAGGCTTCTACTTCTAAGCCTAAGTAATTTCGGGGCAACCTTACTTCGTGATGAAGAGGCACTCTATAGTAAATTAACACATCAGTGGGTACATCAAACAAGAGGAGTTGTCATTCCAGCAATGTCGCGGCATACCATTGAAGAAGCGCCCCACCATAACCATCATCGATGTGGAAGGTCAGATAAATCACGGATTAAATCAGGATGGACCCAGCTTATGAACAATATTACAGCTTACTAATTAGGTAGGAGTTTAGGACTTTGGATTGTTGTAAATATTTTATGTACCACTATTTGTGAAGTAAACCAGTCACGCTTAGTACTAATACTGGATCTTATATTCGTATTTTGCACTCACCAACATCTTATAGTTTTAGTAATCACCCTTCTATGTGTCTGCTCCTCAGTATTGAAAGTATATTGATACACGCATGCTTGTATATATTAGAGGACGCATATCGAATCGGCTTGGTGAACCTGGACACCCTTGTACGACGGGTCAACAACTGCTACCAAGGGGGTGGGTCAGGTCAGCAGCAAATATAAAGAAGCCTTGTATATTACAGGCTGTTAACAATGGAAAAAGCACTTTTAGACATCTTATTTTTTTTTCTTTGAACCAATGTATATCATTCCGCAGTTTATTAATGAAAATGCAGCCGTTTAAGTAATAAGCACAGTGTACATATTTCCCCCGTACTTAAAAGATAACATCAGAGTCCACATTTTATTATTAGTCTTGGCAAGACGCTTTTCCATTAACTGCATATGGCGTCTCATTTACAGTGCAATTTCCAAATGAGGGAGCAGGGAAATATGTTCTAGCAAGAGATAGATGTAAGAGCTACCGGACCAGTAAATATAAGGGTAGAATTTCTAGACGTAGATTCTCACGCATCGCTCAAATATATGCAGTAAACAGAAGAAATAAGCTGCACTTTCAAGAAGTGCAGAATCATAAGAGCCAGCTACACCAACACAGAAACAAGACCATTACAAAAATGCCCCGTCAGATAGACATACTCTTGAAGCTTGAAACAATTGGATCAAAAAGTAAAAATGTGTTTATGAAATACGTCATACTCAACTGGGATGCAGATTCGGGGGCGCGCTCAGCGTGTCCTCCCCCCTTTTTTAAACACTTTTCGCCATTACTTCTCTTAGTCACACCTGGCAAGTTACACAGTGCCGTCCCTGCTGGTGTTGGCAGTGAAGGCCACCTTCCTTCTATCTCTTCACTTTTCCTTCTGGGGAGCACTCGGTGTGGTACATACAACCAGTAAAATAAATAAAATTACCTGAGACAGTAAAATGTGTAGCAATAGCCGAGTATTTACGTACTGATATAGGCTGTTCACTATAAACTGAACACTCAGCAGAACTTGAAACTAATTAAAAATATTTTTATTTGGCCAATAAAAGTTAACTTTTGAGAGTGTTGCGTTTAAATTAGTTTTTAGTTACCTGGAAGTTTTCATATTAAAAATAGTAACGATGGTTGCGAAACGGCTAAAAGAAAATTTTATGCAGTGCTCACTTTATCGTGAACGGACAATACCTTTAATACAAAACCGTAAATGTTATTCAAAATAAATATTTTCCAAACGAATTCTTCGAGTAGTTTCGAAGACGTAACCGTTAAAATATATAAAAAAAAACCTAGTAGGGTGGGGAGAGGGGATCTAACAATATAAACTTTATTTTTGCAACGATATCTGTATATTGTAAAGAAAATATGTTTGTTTGTACTCTATGTGTGTGAGAGAGACAGAAAGAAATGTTTAAACGGCGTGATACCTCCCCGTCATATTTAAACTACACACATTCGTGGATAAGACACGTAATAGATAGGAAATATTCGCAGAACGCCAGAACTCGTGAGCCATCTTCAGGTCACGCGGGAAATTTTCAAGGTCAACCGGTTCTCCGGAGACGGTGCCAATTATACGATTAGTCCATGTTTTTTTTCCTTCGGTTGCCGGATCATTGTCCGGGATTAAGGCGTCCGCCTTCCTACCCCCAGCTATTTTGCGCTTTTAAGGGCGTGGTTACATCAGTTTTCAACGTCATTTTATTTGTACCATATATTTTTTCTTATTTTAGATATAATTGTGACTAAATTTTGCTCTCATGAAATTTATTCATCTCTAATGGTTTTTGCGTAACGACTCGTAAAAGTCAAAATTTACATTTTACGGTTTGGTGACCGCCACTTAAACGAACTGACATACCAAACTGAAAAAAAAATTACGGAGAGTAAACATGTTGTAGGCTACAGCATCTCCTACATAAAAACAAAAAATTACATATTTTTTATTTAAAAATAATGACTGAAATTTGAAATTAAAATAAAAAAATCAATAACTTAAAAAAACACCAAACAATTTACAATCAGAGAATCGTCAGGGGCAACACAAGTACGCAGTCAAATGCTACTTCATAACTATGCTAAAAGAATCACAGGAAGCGCGTACTTTAGAAAGAAACTATGTTAGCATAAATTTAGCGTTTTACAGTACTAGCAAAATAATTGTTAATTTAGTGCATCGATGTATAGGAGTGTTAATGAAGTAGGTATGGTACAAATAGTTTCCCATATATCGATGGCAGCGTTGTTACGTATATTAGTCAAATGTAAAGGCCCCCCTGAAATTACTAGGTTGTATACGAACAATGCTCAGAATACGCTATATTTACAGGCTAAAGTACCGTTTGGTAAGAGTCCCATACTGTTCAGGGATTAAAAATTTCCATTGCTGTAAATGAAGTTATTTCAAGAGTTTAAATATATCAATAATAGCTCGGATCTATTCCCTGGCATCATCTGAACCGTGTGTAGTATAGCAGTGACACGGAAACAAAATCTGTTGGACTCGAGCACCAGGCAATCCCTGTTGGTCAGCGAGGTTCTCTCGGTCAGCTCCCGTTTCCCCCGTCCTACATTCCGGCGCCACTACAAACTCGCTTTGCCTCCTTCATTCCATCGTTGTGCTACCTCCGCCTCGTTTATTCTTCGTGGAGAGCGGCCATACAACTAGACGGTGTTATGTATCGGTAGACTATGAACTGAGACAATTGTAAGTAAAACACGCTAAAACTTTTACGAATTGGGACCAGTCTTAAAAAAAATATTCCAGTCCTGTAACGTCAATATTTACAACAGGATATGACTAAAATACTTTTTGTAGAACAAATTCAGACGTGAAGAATATTTTATACGTATGTAACAATTAGTGTTATAGCCTAGCGAGTGTGTGAAGAAATTTTCGTCAACATACAACATCTGGATCTTTAGCGCTGGCGAGGGGTGACATGCTGTGAGTATGGAGCAGCACCGGAATGAAGGTGCAGGGGGAATGAGAGATACACGAGAAAATCTGCTGACCATAGCGACATCGTCCAGTACGGTTCGCACATGAGAAAATCTGGGGAATAGTCTAGTGATGCATAACATCGTCCGTTTATGTTCTCTTCTTTATGTCAACATGTTTTGTTTGAATCCATCTTATCTCATCCGCATAAACGTTTTTCTCCAGGCAGAAGTAATGTGCCAATAACTAAAAGTTTGAAACATTATTTTATTTGACTAGCAGTTAAGATTTATTTCTAAGTCTAAAACTAACAAGACATTGCACCGTGTGCAATACAGTTATCATTGAGTTGGACACTAGCAAAAATTGAGTTCATCAATGATTACACACTACACTCGCGAAATATTTCACTCTACGCTGTTTCCAGCAATATATAAGCAATATTTTTTCTCGGTATAATGCGATATTGTAACCACGATGACCCATGCAAATAATTCATCGCCTTTGGATCACGAAGTCACGTGTTCACATTTGCACGAACAATTCTAGGCTGTGAAATCGATAATGTGGAGTTAAAGTTAGGTGATGTCAGAAAAAATAAAAAGCTGAAGATATGCTTTAAATATATGTCTCGGGATACGACTGTTAAACGCATATCGGATCTCGATTGTAAGTATCACAGTGGAGTGACATGATACGGTTTTAATATCACAGCCTTCAGCGCTCGTGAGGATTGACAATTTGAGTGACTGAGTGAGGCAGCACATCGGTAACACGCAACGAGCTATATAGTTAACATAGAGGGGCGGAAACACTTCCAAAGTGAAGCCCAACTGAACGGCTGTTTTGACCCCAGAAAACATGGCGAACAGCAGTGTGGCCAACATTATGTTAAAAATCCGTCATTATGTTCGCATAAAATCTGTTACTTTATAGCTCCACTATATTCCCGCTAAATACAAGAAAAAATGCCAACAATTAATTATTGTAATATATTATACTGTAATAAAGTTCAAATTAGCATAATCGCTCTCGTCTCTCGACCGGAAATAAGAGTCCGCCATACCACGTTCAATTGGGCTTCGCCTCAGAGCCTTGGAGATTGCTGTTTCCGCCCCTCTATGTTTACTATATAGCTCGTTGGTAACACGTTGGACTAACATTCGCGAGGACCCGATTTTGACTCCCGCTCAGGCCATCTTGATTTCGGTTTCCTATGTTTGCCCGATATCACTCTAGGCGAATGTCGGGATGGTTGCTATCTAAACGGCTACGGCAATTTTCTTCCTCTGTCCCTTTCATGTCGTAAAAATTGGTGTTTCGTCTGAAAAAACCTTGCTGTCGACGAGAGGTTAGGCCCAGCTAACTTACTTCCATTTCCGATGGGCCTTTTGAAGTAGACAAATAAGGATTCTGACCGCCGTAAAAAAGCGATCCACGCATGCGTATACGTAACTACAAGCAATCGTCACACTCGCGGATATTAGTGAGAAATGTCAGTGATTGACTACCGCCATGACGTCACGCGGAGTTGCAAGCAGTTTACCTGGAGAAGCCGCTGTGGTAGCAGACAGTATTTTGAGAAGGAAATGTGGTGGGGGAAGTTGGAGAAGGAGGGAAGACAAGCCCAAGGCGGCAGCCTGGCTACCCCCGGATAATGAGAGGCCGCAGTAGACGGTAATGCCAACCTGTCCGGGCCCTCGGCGACTGTTTACACCGCGAGCGATGCCGGCCGAGGCGTTCGACAGCACTAATTGCACCTCGTAATGTTTATATTAATATAATTACGAGTGCCTTAACCCCCGTGAGTAATGGCTGTTTGTTCTCCCGGGCAGCTGACGCGCGGAGGCTCGCGCCGAATGAACGATGGAGACGGGGTAGGAGGGGGCGGGAGGATGAGGAATTCGCTTTGCATATACCATTTTACGTCAAATAAATCACCACTTAATAACACGCTTTTGTTACTCGCCCCTACCCCCGCACCCCCACCCAGACCCTCCGTTCCCAACTATACCCGGTGCCTCTTTTTTTGTTTGTCGACCCCTTCCACCTTCCCCGGGCCATTTTCATTACGGTGACTCGTGTTCACACCAGTTATTTACTTATTTCCTCTAGGGCTTTGGCGTTCCTTTATCCTCCCGTCCGTCTATCCCACCATGCGCGTGCGCCCGCACACTTTCGCCAAGTTTCGCACGCAAAACACATATGTTATTACGCGCGTGGAAGAGCGAGTGAGAGATGGGGCGGTGGAGGGTTTTGATTGATATCCCACCCATAAACAACGAGGGATATCTCTGTCGCGCTTCGCAGCGCTGCCAATCCACAAACGCACGCTTTCCCACTTTCTCTCCCGCCCTCACCACTCCACCCGACCAGGGAATCCGTGGGCGTTGCCAATCGTACGAACCCGCGAAATCAAGAGAACGGATAGTAAAGGGTGGAAATGGCGGGTTTGTTGGAGAGGGTTGGCTGGAAACACGGCGGAGAAAAAAAGTCACAAAGCGACACAGTCCGACGGTCGACACTCGGCTTGTTCGGTGATTGATCGGCACGTGACGTCATCGTGGCCGTCAATCCTCGAGCCACAAATTATGATTTAAACTTACCCCTCTTATCCCCCTCCCCACGTCATTCTGTCCATGCTGTTTCGAGCGCGACCAGTTCTCGTAAACAAGTGGCCGCGTGCGCGGGTGGAGGGCGAAACGGGTGGACATGGGAGAACTAATGCGGACCAAATTACGTTTTATGACTGCTTCTTTTGCACGTTCTCTCTCTCTCTCTTTCTCATTCTCTCTTTCTTTCCTCTTCAACATCCAACCACCCCTTCCCCTCCAACACCATTTCACCCCTTTTTTGTCCAGTCCACCGGTACACGCACTCGTCACTCTTGCGATTTATAGCTGTCCAGTTTTAATGTCATTTTCGAGAGTTGGTTTTTTTGCCAACCCCTTCCCCCTGTTTCCACGTAACCATCTCTGTGTAGTGGCTGGAGCACTCTGCAACAAACATTCCCATCTCGGAAACAGGACACAATCGTCAGTGGCTGTTGAGTGTGACGATGTGCGGTGGGTTGTAGAGTAGGGCGAGGAGTGGGGAGTGCAGCTGCTCACGTCAGATATGCATGTCCGTCCTACTCAGTGGCCAGTCAACTAACGTCAAACTATATACTTTCATTTTTATTTTTTCCAATTTTTGCAGAGGGTAGCATTTAGTTTTATCCTTCAACTGCATGTCAGCAGCTGCACAACGCAGTACATAATCACTCGTGTAGTGACTCCTTGAAATTGTTGCCTTGAGCTGCATAAATGGAATATTGAGTTGCGCTTTATTACGTAACACTCGTACAATAAATCTCACATTTTCAGACGTAAAATAAGCAAAACTTATACATGTATGTGTGTGCGTGTGCGTGTTACGAACGCTTACGCACAAATTCGAGAACTACAAATTGTGGAGGAAATTCCGAGAATTTCAGAATACTTCGGAAAAAAGTTTTAAAAAATATATATTTCAATGTCACTCGTAGCGGATGAGTAACATCTGAACAAAAACTGCACATACAAAGTTCTTAGACAGCAGGGCGTTTTTCTAAGTCTGTCGAAAGCTGTAGAAAAAAAATTACAATTTCATAAGGTATCTTAATTGAAATACACTATGTTTCGTAATGTTTTTGGTATAATAACTATGGACGATACATAGCTGTACCAAAACGACGAATATTTAGAATATTTCGTACTCAACAAAGTTCACCACACAACATATTGGACCACGGTTGGCAGGGTGGCTAGAGCACTCGCCTATCACAATGCGGTCCGAGTTCGATTACCGCAGGGGTAGGTCCTCAACTTTTCGCATGTGGGAAACGTGGCGGATGTTGCTGTTGGAAGGTGCACTATCTCGAGTTTCCCTCGTCCTTTTCATTCCGTCGTTTTTCCATCGTGTCATCCTTGACAACTCGGCAGACACCTACGAGTACTCAGCAAAATTGTGCTCTCGGGATGTGCTGTGCTGCCTTTAATTTATTTATAACATACTAGTGATAAACTGCCAAATACGTCATTAATTTATAATACCCAATTTGATCACGTTATTTAGTACATAAATAAACGTTCCGACTGGAATATGACATTTAAAAATAAGTGGTCCAGTGTTGTTGCTGCTTGTTAGGTGAAGACGAAGCGAAACATGCTACGCCTGAAATGCGCCAAACAACATTCATTAATTTTTCCCGTAAGCACCAATCTTTCCGTACTACGCACTGCAAGCCCAAAAACCGAATAACACATATTCTATAACGAAACCATCAAAAGTCTTTCTTTGACTATATAAAACTCTATCTCTTTATCACTCTCTGTCCCTGTCTGTCTCTTTTCTTGGCGCCGTGCAAGAACTTGGCGGGAATCCCACATCTATCGCTTCACACATACTACATACATACACCCTATGTTTCAAGTCGGCTATCGCGGTCATCGTCTTTTAACGGCTGTTTCTCATGTCTAAGTAGAGGTGCATTTTCTCTCTTTCTCTCTCTGTTTCTTTCCATATCTCTACAGCTCTTTTTTCTCTCTCTTTCACTCACTCTGAGCCTTACACAAAACTTCTTTCGATAGCTGTAATATTACTTGCTGGCTGCGACTAAATTCCGCCCCTCGCTTACGATTGCGAATATTGTCTAAAAGGAATTGTATGTTTTGAACAAAACTTATTTAAAATTTTTCACTTGTCTTGACTTTAATTTACACGGTTAAATTACATTACGGTATAAAATTGCATGTATACTATTTTTAAAGAAGGCTAAACAATACAAAATTAACAAGAAACATCTCGGAAATACACAACAGAAGTAATACTGTGTAATATGTCCTAATGCTGCCGAGAAAAGCTTTGGATATTTTCTCGCAGTTTTACTATTTGCTTGAAAACTTAGTTTGTAGGTATAAGTCAAGAACAAAATTGCAAAATGAATTCTGTAAAATGTGACTGAGCGCCAAATCCGATGTCGTTTTGTACTGTGCATTGAGCATTACTAATTAATTTTAGTGGAATCATGTAAACACACAGGTTTGTGATACACTCTCGTTACAGAGAGGGGATATTTTTGTAATGACTTAGCTGCAAGATCACGAGAGCTTGTGAGAGTGGCATGAGACAAGTATAAAGCAGGTGGGAGAAATGAAAGAACCCTTAGAAATCCTGCCGACCAACGACAATTTTAGACACAGTGAAAACAATTTTAGACGCATGTGAAAGCCGGGAGCGACCCCATATCGTCGTGCTGGGACGCGGATGGTCAAAACACTGTTACCGTTAACACCTTAGTGCAGTCGCGTTTGTTTTGTTTCCGTCAACTATTTTGGTATAGGGACTCAAACCAAGGTCTCGCTGAACCAAATTCTCTTTGGCAACCTCAGCCACGTATGTTCTTATTGGCATTAGCAGACACAGATGCAGCGGAATTTTAATTTTAAAAAATAGAAAGGTTACAACGGCAGTTCGATACTCGGCACGGACGTTTTCGTTTGTCGAATACGGGAAATATGGCGGAGCTCGTTGGCCGGCGGGCGGGTTTACTCGGGGTACTCACATGTCCCCTACCCTTGCATACCGTCACTGGTGCATACTCACATCATGTCACGCCTCCCAGAGCTCATTTCATGGTTACACTAGAGACGCTCCAACAATATAACCACCATTTAACTTTCTACAATTTTGAAACAGGTCGGAGAAATAATGCGACAGCGAGGCCTGGGCTGTTATCAACCATCGCCTCCGAGAGAACAGGGAACCCCTTCCCTTATTTTCCAAGTGGTTGGTTCTTCTCTGTGGAGGGTAGAAAGAGTATCGGGTAGGGTGGAAGGAGATGACCGGGACCCTGGTCTACGAGGAGGAAGTGGTAACTGTGAGGTGGACGGTAACGCGGGTGCGATACTTGGGTGCCCGGAGGGCGACGCGTGGTGGGTGTCTTCGGCCGACGCCCCGTCGCTAACAAGGCGCGCGTGGTCGAAGCTGAGCCCCGGGGCTAGCATTCGTGTCTTCTCCTCCTCTTCATCCTTAAGTCCCCTATATTCCCCGCCACACCCCCAGTCAGCGGCCAGCGATTCAGTACGACTCAAGCAGTCGAGTCAAAGACCTCCACGGCGCCTGCCATCTTTGTAACATGCGTCCTACTAAAGTTAATTCTAATACAGGTTGCAAAGAGAATGTGTTTAGAGTTTGACACGGGGTAAAAAATCTGCCGCTAGTTGCACTGCAATCGCTGACAGGTATAATGAAATACTAAACAATAGTAAAATTTATGTTTACTAGGCTTTGCCTAGAGTGAGTGAGTGAGTGAGAGATTTTGGTCAGCGCTTAAGGGGCCCGCCTCGTGGCACATGTGGTGTTTGTGTGAGTGAGGTACGGTGCTAAGGGCGGCGTCGTATGGGCCATACAACGGTGCGTCACCTCTACGCTTAAGGCGTGCAGTCTTCGCGAAAAAAAAAAAAAAACAAATTTCCTATTGGACTTTAAGTGGTGACCCTGTTATTTTATTTACGAAATCACTTTACTAAAGTCCAATGCACTACCCTTAAGTGGTTTCACATGTATTCGGCTAGTATAGTTTCCGCTATAGCAGCCTGAAAACCCCGTCTTAACCCATTTTGACGTACCCTAAAAGGGGATTTCTAATACGTGCGTTGTCTTGAAAGTACTTCAGGGCAGTCATCTGAAGTGTGTGTTCTTTTCGTAGAGAAACGGCGTGAACACACGTGTATTAGTTTCGGTGTAAAACGTTTTCTTCAAACACGCTGCAGTGTGATTTTATGGCAACGAGGCGGGCCCCTTAACATCGAGGTCTTCAGCGCTGGTGAGTATGGAGCGGCGCCGGAATGAAAGGGTGGGGGAAACGGGAGATTCTTGAGAAAACCCGCCGACCAACGGTATCGTCCGGCAGGATTCCCACATGAGAAAATTCGGGGACCGACCTAGCTGGGAATCGAACCAGGATCGCCTTGGTGGGAGGCGAGAAGTCAGACCTTTCGACCACCGTGTCCCCTGACTTTGCCTACAGAGAAATCATTTAATCTAATTTAGAAGTGAAAAACAAACCAATTCTGGCTTTCAAATTATCAACTTCCTGAAACTTAAAAATCTCTACAGCTCTGTGATTGGTCAGTAAACACCTCTTCCCAATACCAGCACTCAAACGGCAACAATTTTCCCTGTGCCAAACTTTTATTAACATATTGTTGGTTCCAACCTGTAGTATAATCAACCTTAGTCGTACATCACGCTCGATGTTACTACCCCACGTGCGAACTCTGGCCAGGAAGAATGACGGTTGCTGTGCAATCTTCGTTCGAATTGCCGTGTCCTTCATGTTGTCTGCGAAAGCAATGATTCGTTCCCACGCGTCGACAGTGCTGTTAGTACTATAACCTTCGGCTTCCGAGTGTAAGCTGCTGTGCTAGTTTTTTACGTGTGAATGTACATCCTGCGTGGATTATTAGAATTCCAATTTATGGTTAAAATATTTTCTCACTTCTAAATTCATAAACACATTACCAACTTTTCACTAAACAATTATTTGAAAAAAAAAAAAAAGTCGCATTGCTTGCGCTTAAAAGTAATCACCAATGTATCGATACATAGGAGAATCACGTTGTATTTGCAAAAATGTGACTAAAAATATTTTCATGTATAATTTGGAGGTAAGTAGCCTAAGCGCCTAAAAGTGATTATTGGAAAACTCAAAAACTCTGAAATTAGTATAGCTAGAACGAGAACCGGATATGTATAATCCAGAATGGGAGCCCAGTGTTTTACCCGTATGCAATCTCACTCGCTTTGTACACGTAAAAATTTAGGATATAACTTACGGGGTACCAGTATCTGCCATCTTCAAATTCGTCAATTTTCGCTGTAAATTTCATAAAATGAGATTTATTAAACTTTCCCGTTAACATTACATAGACATGACCTCAAGTGTTACAAAACTGTCATACTTTCACTGCCTTTCTTAGTTTTTGACTAACAACCTTCCAGAGGAAGAAATTCATTTTATTTCTACGGATGGTCACAGGTATAGTAAACGCAATAGTAGTTGAGCAAGGCCAACTGTATACAATGTAAGAAATTATTCCCTCTGTCTTGTCAAAGCATAAAACATTATAGAAAATTTGTAGGTCAAATTAAATGCATAAGTTCCATTATTCCACAATGGCGGGCACTGATCCACCTTAAACAGTCATACATCCATGCATATTCTCTTTGATACTAGCAATAAAACAAACGAGATTTCTGTCGACAGAGTATTGCGGTATTTACGACAGCGACACACCTTTTGTTCTAAGAGTGAATTAGAGCTTTGGTTCCAGAAACCTATACAATACCGACATTCGTTTTTTTTTTTTTTTTTTTTTTTTTTTGTCAAAATCTAATAGGCCTAATTTAAGAATGAACACTACTCCTGTCTAGACATTAACATCTCCAGATGTGTTCAAATAGATTCCTTCTTCAAAACTTGCAATATTTTTATTATACCGGGCTTCGAAACACATAATAATCAACCTGATGATAATTCTACGGTATGGTACTGAGGCTCGTAAGTTCAAGAAACAAAATAATTTTTAAGTATCAAATTGAACCTCGTTGAAAAATGCACTGAAAACTGGCATGTATACAGGAAGTTCAGAGATATGGTCAGCGCTAGCAGCCAGGTATAAAGCGAACGTGAGGATATTGAGTATGTAAACATAGTGGAATGTAAGGGCGGGGGAAACCTAAGTACCGTGATAAAATCCCAAGGGCCAGCGGCAACGTCAACAACGTTTCCCACGTGCAAAAAACGGAAGTACCCCCCCCCCCCGCAGAGAACTGAAACCGGATCTCCGTGGTGGAAAGCGATATTTTGTATGACGATACCACCGTAGGCTTCAGGGAAGTCATATCTTCATACGTGTGCCTAGCGTGTCCCACTAGATGGCTGAAGAAGTGGTTGTCTCACAATTTCCGCTGCAAGGATCCTCAGAGGAGTGGCATGCACGAGTAGGGGTCTCACCAGACCAGCAACACAAGCGATGACGTAGCAGGAACTTCTTCCCCTCCCCTCCACCAAGCAAGTTCCCAAACCCTCCTCAACCGTAGTTGTGACAGCGAGGCTTCAAGTTGAGGAGCATTCGTCCGGAGCGTGACTGGGCAACAATCGAGTCCTGCCCTCGGTGTGTCCGGGGGGAGGGATGGTGGGACACTACAGACTATGGGGGTCCTGCCGCGCTCAGGATTAGGCGGAGGGCTGGGAAAGGATGATTTGAATTTAATAAGCTTGTCCTGGGGAGGGAGGGAGATCCCCTCGGGCGATGATACTTATCTGCCCGCGGCCTCTATACCATTGTCGCCGCCGACCGACGGGGTCTTCAACCACCTTTCAAGGCGGCGATCAAAGCAGCTGGAGGACGCCAACTCACAAATTCTACGACGAGGGGAGAGGAGGAAGGGTATTTTTTTGACGTGGACTCTGGGTGTTGAAGAGGGAAGAAGGCCTGATGTCGAGGACCTGTATTAGCCTTAAGAGCCCAGTGGGTTCGCACAACGGAAATGTAACACAGACTGACAAGGCGTTCTTTTCATCATGGGCTCCCTCCCCCTTTATACATTTACCCGCTCCATTCCTGGCCCTCAACTGTCTGCGGACAGACAAGTAACGTTCGTTCTTTCCGAGTCAGCCTTTCAAATCTGCATGTCGACGCGGTGTTCGCTTGACAAATGTTTTCAATAGCTGCGAGCTAAGTGACTGCTAGGCTGGTATCTCGTCCAAGACTTGGATCGGACGTCCTTGCGCTCCTTTGCGGCGTGGCCATGCCGTATCGTGAAAGAGTCACGGTATGGAAAGTACACAAACCTAAATCAATCCCTATCCATAACATTGCAGTTTCTCTGAATATGCGAAGTGTAGAGTTCTAACATTACAAATAATTTCAAGGCGTATCAAATTAGCATTAACGTGCCGAGTGTAGGTGTAATAATCAAGTTTCATGCGATAATAAACGTTATTATGAAATTTGACATCCAAGGACTAGGCAAGCTAGAGTACCCTGAGGAAGCCAGCTGGTTACGTCCCCACATTTCTAGGGTGCAAAATCGTAGACGCTACCACATAGAGAATCAAGCCCACATCACCATGGAATGACAGTTCGCGCGGTTCAGTTGATTGCAAACTAGTAGATGCTACTGGTTGACCGCTGCTTTGCAAGAAACTTACCTTTAACTCCTAACTGGGCTGCTCTTGAGTCTCGCACTGTGTGTCAAATAAATCGTGTTTAGTTCATAAACCTATCACATGGATGGAAGTTAGCCTGTCACCAACAATAGTAGAACTATTTCTTCATGTATCTACTGATACACCAACTCGTCAACCGTCAAAAGAGTCTGTTAAAGAAACCAATTAGATACGTTTGTTGTTGTAGCTAATGATGGGTGGAGCATTGACTTATAATTGATGAATCAACGTATGGTAAGCGACAAATGGCAGACCTATCGGAGACACGAGATATAATTAATACATCGTGTGCTTTTTATCGTAACAGTCAGTTGGAACCATACATTTGTCTTCACTACGTGTTATCCGTGTCACAGACTAGCATACTGAGGGCTTGGCGAGATTACCAAATACACGAGTTGGAATGTAAAAACTTAGTAGTTTTACTCAGCTGTAACAATTCCAGTAGCCATTTTTTTTACTTTCCTTAAAAACAGAGATTCCGTTACATTAAAATTTCGTGACGTTATCAGTGTTGAGTATAGGCCTACTTTTTTTTTTAGATTTGATTGTATATCCGGAAATAATAAAATGCCGACAGGGAAAATCAATAGTTGTAGGCATAGTTCTTCTAACTTATTTTTATCTACATGGGCTTAAATTTTTAAAACTTGTATACCTTTATTCAGGTATGCAGACAATTGAAATTTTCTGAACTAAAGTATTTTAGAATTTTTATATGATAGTGTTTCAAATTTTTTTTACTGGTACAAAACCGTAACACTTAAAACTGTTTTCTAAGCTAGTAAATACGGTATGTCTAAAACCTTGTAACGCGTCTTGAAAATGTAGAGACATTTTTCTTTGCAGGGCGGTTTATATTCGTACGAGATATTGCTTGTTTTGTAGTCATATTTTATGACAAATTTTTAGAGTAACGTAAATTTTGTAGCCGTCATAGATTTGTATAATGACATGTTAAAGCCCAAGTTTCCATAAAACTGTCTTATACAGGAAATGTAAACCAACTGATTTACAGAAATAAAATAATATTCACGCTGAAGAACGGTGTCACTGGCTACACGTCAAGAAAAATATACTAAAAAATACATTGAAAATTTTTTTACTATTTAAAAATTACAGAAGTGACTGGCAATTTATTTCGAAATCAGCATTATATGTATGTAAGTGTGGGTTTTCTGCGACCCGGCAACATTCGCTCGTAATAATCCAATGAAAACACTTCAGATTGACAGAATAAAGTTACCGTATTTCAAATACATGCTGAATCCTATACAGAACACGTCGCCACCGAATACCAAAACTGTGATTTTTTTGTTTTAGTGGCAACTGAAATTAATTTCTCTCGAATTTTACTAACAGAAAGGAACGACCACGCACACAAGAAAAAAATTACGTTTCTGACAACCATACGCAGCATCACTTGAACAACGCAAACGAATACTAGCAGTTGGGTCAGTGACAGAGTTAATTGTCACTCGTGTTGAGAATCGAGAAAATTAGCCTAAAATAATAGCGGAACATCCAAAAGAGATCAAATTACTTTTTTCGTTTGCTAGGACTCTGTTAGTTACATTTTCTGCCCATAAAACACGCCAACCACCTGAGATAATCGCGAATAAATTGTTTCCCAGTGAATGTACCAACACACATGCGACGAGAATTGCAGTTCATTCCAGAAAGCTTATTCACAAAAATGTTTTTTTTTGTGAAATTCACTTGTAATGTGCTGAATAAGGGTTCTCATGAGTTTTTACTGAATTACTATGCATTTAAGAGTCCTCGACTGGCGCATGGACGGCGTTGCAGCGTGTCACGCGTATTCTTTTTTACGCGAAACCGATTAACTTATTCATATTATGTGTATCTACGGAAAGAACACACAAATGAAACTATGCTTCTACGTTATCAAAACTTTAGCACGCTTGTTACAAACATGATTTTCGGGCCTCTCAAAAAAAAAAAAAAAAAAAAAAAAAAAAAAAAAAAAAAAAAAAAAAAAAAAAAAAAAAAAAAAAAAAAAAAAAAAAAAAAAAAAAAAAAAAAAAAAAAAAAAAAAAAAAAAAAAAAAAAAAAAAAAAAAAAAAAAAAAAAAAAAAAAAAAAAAAAAAAAAAAAAAAAAAAAAAAAAAAAAAAAAAAAAAAAAAGTTTTTTTAGACTGCTGTAACTCCGAAAATATTACCTGAATTCGTAAAGTGCAAAGCGAAAAACATTCGCTGGTCTTACTTCATACTATTCAAAAATAAAATATTGTGGTCTCCACAGTCCCGTAAGGAAAAAAACTACAATGAAAACCTTGCACACCAGTTTGGCGCACTGCGAATAGAGGCGATATGCTTCTCGTTAAGCGTGGGACACTGGCTCTTATCGTTACGCTGTTCCAACGCGTCAAAGGTGGAAATTTGACACCGGCGAAGACTCCTCTTAAAGATGCATAAATATTTAGCAGCGTAGTCTTAGGGCGGTTTCTCAATGTCTGATTAAAGCCTTGGTTAGCTAATCCTATGATTATATTTAACCTATTGATTAAGTGGTGATTAAATCTGAAGTGTTTCTCAACGTTTAGCTAAGTATCGGTTAAGGTAAATGTGGCAACCATGTAATGACATATAAGCTTGTGGTTGGCTGCAGTAAAGCAATTATTTTTTTTATTTAGTTGTGATATGGTTAGCGGTGTTTGTATACGTAATGGTAGAAAATAAGCGGCCGCGTGCCGAAAATTTTGTTTCATTGGAAACAGAAATGCTTATTTCCCGTGCTGAAAAATACGCCCATATCATAGAATAAAAAAAAAAAAAAACTGACGCCGTAACTTGGAAGCAGAAAGAATATGCATTGAAGAAAATCGAAGTAGAATTTTATTCATCTAGGAACCTTTATGTGTAACATAACCTACACAATTATGTAACAATAACATAACCTACACAATTATGTAACAATATCATAACCTACAATAGATATTATAATATACAAAAGTATCGAAAAACACGTAACATAATCTACAAATTTATACTAAGAACTTTTCACTCCATATTCCTTGATCATCGTATGTTTTATTTTTTCAGAAGAAATAAAAATATATTTTTTATTACCCAGGATACGTAATATTACGTACAAATGTGTGTTAATACATCTAACAAAGGTTTGTAACCAATTATGCAAAATAATGTCTGGAAGTATAGAGACATCATACAAAGGCATGTACAAGAACCACCAAATTTTTTCACATAACCTACAAAAGAATATTACTTACCTGAACATACTAAATTTGTGGGATGTAAACAAAACATGCAATACATAAGTACACACCTGTCTGTGGTCATTTCCAGCTGTCCTTCAATTTTTTCTAGTAGTGTTAGGACAGTATTTTTACTCAGCCGCAATCTCATAACAAATTAATTGTCATCTATTTAAATGTGATTTGGACGTTCCCGAAAAAGTCTCGGCCTGTTTATGAAATCTACTATTTATTCATCATCATCTTCAAACAAGAAATTTAAATAATCTGTTATCATAACCTAAAAAATTGTCACTGTTTATAATCTTGTTTGTTTTGAAAGTCCTGTTTAACTCTGTAATCAATACCTCTTCTTATGATTAAGATAACCAATGGTTACCGACTTCTAATCCATTGATTAATCCTAATCAGTACTTTAGAAACAGATATTGTTGCTAACCATTGGTTAAATTTAAATCGGAAGATAATCAGAAGAAAATCAGACATTGAGAAACCGGGCCTTAGATTCGCTCTTTCTTGGATTTCAAAGGTTAGAGTTGCATAAAATTAGGCATAAATATTTTTCTGAAACAAATTCACGTAAAATATATTATGTAACTTCCTCTGAGGTATACTGAACATAATAAGTGATCACCTCCATTTAATTATCTGAAAATAGAAAAAAAATCTGAGGAAAACGAAAATCGTGAACACATAGTTACCAATTCACCGCCATTACAAGTTTCTTTTTTTATTGTCAGTGGCAACCTAAAAAAAAGTTTTTGTGCTCGGCGAGTGATTTACGCGGACACGTCGAATTGCGGCAAGTCATGCGTGTCCGATCCAACTCCTTTACATCAATCCAGCTGACAATGCGAGACGACAAAGAACCACTTGGGCCGTCCGCGCACAACGGGCGCGGCAACTTGCCGGGTGCACGGCTCACTGCGCATGCGCGAACAACAACAGCTGTCCTCGGCTAGCGTCGCAGCGCGCCGTGGAGGCCTCGCAGCGAGCATTACGTCGACGCTCAGTCAGGCCCCGCAGCGAGCTTTAAGTCACGGTGAGTATGTGTGACCAATTTACTTCAACTACACTTTAAATAATATATTAACAAAAATGTAGCACATTACATTGATAAACCACACAACATTTAAATAATAATAATGGCTGATCAAAAAAATTTAATTCTCATAAAAGGACCAATATTAAAAAAAAAAAAAAAAACTTATTTTCAAGGCACCTACTGAAAGTTATATGTGCGTTTGTTATAGGGAATAATTTTAATATATTTACATCCAGCCACACAACAATTTATTGTATTCAAAAGGATTCTTTTCTCCGGAAACGGTCTTAAGAGGACTGTGTACTTAGCCGTTGGACGGTGTTGTGGCGTGTCACGCGAATACTTTTTTTACGCGAGACCGCCGGACTTATTCTTGTTGTTATCTATGAAAAGAACACCCACTTGAAACTACGTATGCCACTTTTTGAAAATTTGGTATGCTTGTTAGTAAGAAGATTTTTGGGCCTCTGGAAATGGCTAAAAACGGATTTTTTAGACTGCTGTAACTCTGAAAATACGACCTGAATCCGTAAATTGCAAAATGAGGTGCGTGCAATTAGTTTTTACTTATACTATGCAGAAATAAAATTATAGTGTCACCGCTTATAAGTCACATAGGAAAAAGAGTTCTAAGGAAAACATTGCACGCCAGTTTTGTGCGCTGCGAATAGAGACCATGTGCCTATCGTCGGGAGTGGTGCTATGGCTGTTATCACTCAGCTGTTCTCGGGCGTCAAACGCGGATTCTTCAAACTAGTACACAGTACTCTTAATGTCTATACTTAGTTACGGTGTTGCAGTGTACCTTCATACCTGCATTTAAAATGTGTTCCAGAGTGTATCACATTTGTGTATCTCCGGAACACACTATAAGCTATGTAACAATAAGTAAAACAAATTGTACAGTTGGTATATGATTTCGGGCACCTAATAACTGTTTTATTTTACCGTTCCCGGGAAAACGCCAGCCAGATACGAAAAAAAAAAATTACGATAGGAACATGCTGACTTTTAAGCCATACTTATCAAAAATTAAATTATATGGCCACTACATGAAGTTCAACAGGGATAATTATTTAAATGAAAAATAGTGTACTACGTTTTTAAACGGACAAATATAGTATAAAAACATTTATCCTATTAAAATACGACCAAGATTTAAAATTACAAACGTGGGGCACATACAATAAATGATAGTAGCAGAGAGTTCTTACATTTAAATCTTGCAAGTATTTTCATACGAGAACTGTTTTGTACTTTTTAGTCAGTTTTGAAGAACGTGGTATGTTATTTTTTATTTGATTAATTATTTTCAGATGGTAAGTCTGATGTGTGTGAAGTTTTGGAATTTATTTTAAACAAGCAAAATTTGCACCGAACAAACAAAAAAGAGAGATGATAAAAACGTATTAAAATAAATGACAATAAAGCACTGTGCGTTGGTTGAGTGTCTTGCGTCAATTAGTACTACATTTCATACGCAGTTCAGCAGCACCCTTAGAGCTTCATCGATTACGGTGCATCTCGCACAAAACAGAGATTTTATATCCGCAACCGTCTCTAATGACCTCGCTGTTGACGAGACGTAAAGCCGACTTACCTTATATGTCAGCGATTTATTTCGAAACTTTGGGACTGTATGAAGATCGAGAAAACGTATTTTAAAAATAATGAATTAGTAGTAATTGCTCGTTCGTTCCGCATAGATTATGTAGATGTAGTCGCCCAGTGTATTGCAAGTACGGTGGTTTTACTTTTAAGTCAATGTTTTCATGCAAAATGGTGCACAGAATTATAGGAATGTGAAGAGACACTAGCCATATATTTAAAAAAAAAAAAAAAAAGGAATATCAAATTAGTTTTACTTTGTATGTTAAATTTT
>PNEQ01077096.1:0-22235 GCA_003012365.1 Medauroidea extradentata | reverse complement strand
TTAAACATGTAGTCAGGGGACTAAGTCTTCGCCGATGTCGAATTTCCACCTTTGACGCGTGTGAACAGCGTAGCGATAAGAGCCAGTGTCCCACGCTTGACAAGAAGCATATCGCCTGTATTCGCAGCGCGCCAAACTGGCGCGCAAGGTTTTCATTGTAGATTTTCATCCTACGGGACTTTAATCGGTGACCCTCATATTTTATTTTTGAACAGTATGATTAGAGACATTGGTAAATCGCGGGAAAAGTTGACTGTTTGCTAGGCTCCAATATGCTATGTATAACACTGAAGGTTTTGCACCTATATTGGCTATCGTTTATATGAAGCACCATGTCCCTCTTCAACAGACCCAATTAGAACTGAACAGTTGTAACACAGAAAGTATGTGGTTTGCCAGAAAACTGTTCGCACGTGTCACGATTGAGATACTTCAGTTTATTGGAGACTATGCTAAATATTTTCGCGATTTTCCAGTGTCTCTAAGTATGATGTAAAGATCAACGCGTGCCTCTCTATATGCACTTAACGAATTCAGGTAATATTTTCGGAGTTAAAGCAGTCTAAAAAAAACAAAAAAAAAAACTTTTTAGTCATTTTGAGAGGCTCGAAACTTATGTTTGTAACAAGCGTGCTGAAGTTTTCAAACGCAGAAGGATAGTTTCAAGTGTGTGTTCTTTTCGTAGATAAACATAATATGAATAAGTCAATCGGTTCCGCGTAAAAAAGAATGCGCGTGACACGCTGCAACGCCTTCCATGCGCCAGTCGAGGTATTAAGAGATAGCGAGGGTGAGGTGACTGAGGAGCAGTGACGGAATGAGAAAGGCAGGGGATATGGGGTTACACCCGTGGAAACCCGCGCGCCAGTGGCAATGTCCGCCACGTAACCCACGTGAGAAGTACCGGTAATCGAACCCGGAATGTTGTGATGGGAGGGCGTGTGGTGTCACCACCTGGTAGACCCGCACCAGGGCGTGGGTGTACCACGAGGGACCCCCCCCCCCTAGATCACTGTCAGTCACGTCAGTCGCACGACATGCACGGCAGCTGCGCACACACGTCACGTCACACTCCACCCAGAACTGCAAGCTACTTTGTCTCCCGCGCCGACCAGGGAGGAGGGCATCATCGCGAGATAAAGTGCGCCTAAGTGTACCCCCCTCCGCCTCACCCGTGATGAATGTTTCGCATGTGCCTGCCGATATACCACCTCCCCTCCTACTTCCTTCCTCTCTCTCCGCTACCAACCCTCCTGCGCCGTGCCCAACATGTGCGCGTCCGAGCACAATATCAATCCATAAATCAGACATCAATACAGATAAATCTCCCGCCAAACATTTCTGGGAGGGAGAAAAAGAAAACTTTGTACGTATGCGTCAGCCTCTCTCCCCACACACCCCCTCTCGCACCAACTGCCGTCACCACTTCTTCCATCGCTCTCTCTCTCTCTCTCTCCCTCTCTCTCTCTCTCTGCTACACGACACACGCGCACACAATTGCATTAACATCTTCCCGTCTCTCTCGTTCTCTCTTTACGCCCTGTTCTCCAGAAATTGCAACTTTTGATGGACGGCCGCCACGAAGCGAAAGGTCAAAGGAAAAGACTGACGGAATAAGGGCCTCGACAAAAATTCACGCGCCATTTCAGAAATGGGTTGGAAAATAGCAAAAGGGGCAGGGGGAAGCAGTTTTCCCCCTTCTGAAAACTAAAGCATCCCTTTCCTTTCTACATTCACCTTCCCCCTATCTCTCATGCCAACGAGCAAGCAACGATGCCCCCCTTACCAACCCCCACCACTAGTCTTGCGTTCGCGATTATATACTGTTGTAAGCTATTACCCCTCACAAAAGAGCCAGAAACCATTAAACCTATACGCGGACATGAGCTTTTCAGCTGTGAATGAGTACGTAAGGGAGAGCAGATTACGGGGCGAAGTTTACCCCTAGGCCAAGGGAGTTGGGCAGACGGTTGGGGGGGGGGGGGAGTGAAAAAGTGACCAAGGAAAAGGATCAGCGAGATGACGGGCCTGAAGGTCGGGAGAACGGAAGACTGAAGAGGGGTGGAGGAGGGTCGGATCTTGCCCCACAAGTGTCAGGACCAGATTTATTTCATCTTTCCTCCAAACACCCCTCGCCTCTTTCCGGATTTTTATTTTTTATTTTAAGCTTTTTTTTTTTTCAATTCTAGAAGATGAAATGAAAGATCGGTGTCAGTAAAACGGGATATTTATCTTGCCTTTACTCCCGCAATCCGCTGCTATCTCCCGCCTCTTTCTATCTCCTCGCCTCGACGAACTCGTCGTCTCTCACGTGCAACTTGCCAATCCGCGGGTGCTGCGCTCGTCTCGGCTAACTGACGGACGTTCCTCGCACAAAGCGTCGCCGGCCACGGGGGGTAAACACGACAAAAGCCCGCGGGACGCAGATATATGGCGCATTAAAATCGCGCCGCCGTGCCTCACTCACGCTACTCTGCACCCCCCTGACAATCTCCCACAACACCACCTTTTCCTCCAAATCCCGTGGGCCGGCTTTTCCTCTCCCGGCCCTGAAACTCCCTCAAGCTTTCCCCGACGTCCTTAAAAAATTTATTGCCCTCCGCTGCGCCGCGTATGGCGAGCTCACAGACAATGGGCAGGACACTACCCCCCCTCCCCTTTTTCCACTCACACTCAAACATTTCCTCCCGAAAACATCACCTTTTCGCTTCCTCTGCCTCCCTCGCACCAATTCCGGGTGGGATTTAAAACAGCGCAGGTCCCTGCACCGCGATTATAAACCCCCTACCTCCCCTCCTTCTACAGTACTTCCAGGACCCGGCAGGGAAAGGATTTCACCTGGAGCTGACGCCAGGGGAAAGAAAATGGCTTTTTTTGTTCGCTCGGCGCCGCCGGTTTACGTGGGCCGCTGGGACGACAATGGTCCACCCAGTTTCTGGGTCTGGGACGTCGACCCGCTACTGTCGAGTCTAGAGGGAGCTCGAGATGCCAGACAGACGATGTTTACAACTTGCACTGTAAATAATTATTTCTTTACGCCTACGTATTGTAGTGTTAATAAAGTAGGCATAGTAAGATTGTATCCCATATGTCAGTATAACCGGGCTTGTGCTCAATATTTTCACTATTGACAAGCTTCAGTACGGTAAATATCTCGTACTGTGCACGGCTTATAACTTCCAATACCAGTGAGGAAGTTTTTTTACGTAATACTTCCTTACCCGCAGATTATTAAATTACACTTAGATGTGAGAAAATAAACACCTGACTATTGTAAGAGGAAACATAAATATCAATTAAGTAAATATTTGCTGGATGAAGGGGAAAATATATTTTTTTATTTAACGCACGAAAGTACAAAAAAAAACTCAAGCGTCGGAGTCTCAAAATCGCGATATCTTGTATGCTTAATACGTGTCATACCAAGTGCCTACCAAAACGGCAGAATATTGAGGGAAAACAAAGTAGACTTATTTTATACTCCAGTATGTCGCGTATTTTCAAGACTAAATTTACATAGTTTCATAGGTACTAGAATTAATACGAGTAGGAGAGAATAAATAAATTTGGCAGTACTGATAGTTTTGCACTGTTTTGTTTTTTTTTTTGTTTCAACTTAAGGCCGTTGCCTATCTCATAGCTCTAGCGACAGTAAGGATAGGATTTTACATGTTATATTAGGCTATATTCGGTGGGGCTCTGTCATGTTTAGTTATATCGCTTTCGGGCAAAACCATTGTCTACATCGAGAAAAGGAAAATATTGCTAAATCAATAAAATTGCAGGGAAAAAATCGTGAATAACCATTTTCGAGTGTTTTCAGAGCTTTTTTGCTCTCGAATTTCAGAGCATTGAAAAATATGCCTAAAAGATCCTTCAGCAATGTGCTCAGCACCAAAGTAAATAAAAAAGTCAATGGTGGCGTATATGTAGCTTCAACACGTACTGAGCCACATCGACAATAATTTAACCTGTAAAACCCTATGCTTGCTTCCATCGTGACACTGAGGTAGGCAGCGCCCTTAACTCTTGCCATTCAAGAAACTGTTCCTCATTTCGACGAATAACAGCAGCACCTAACATAACAGTGAGTGATTCTGGCCAGCGCTTAACATCGAGGTCCTCAGAGCTGGCGAGGGGTGACATGAGGTGAGTGTGAAGCAGCGCCGGAAAAGGGGGCGGGGGAAACGGAAGATCTCCGAGAAAACTCGCCGACCAACGTCATCGCCCGGCACATGCGAAAACTCAGGGACCGACCGCCAGGAATTGAACCCGGATCGCCTTGGTGGGTGGCGATTGGTCTGGCCATACGGCCACTGCGGACCCCAGCATAAGCGTGTTCAGAAGTAAAACGTCATTTACGAGTGAATTATTCGTTAACTAACGCAGTACTTAATACAAACATCAGTATTATTAGCAAATTTACCAAGTCTCCCTTGTATTACGTTGTTCGTACTACGTTTATGTAACACAAACTATAAAACTAGAATTTTCGCCATTTTTCCTTAAAAGACTATATTTGGGACATTTACTCAACCGTCCGACATTTTCAAATGCGGGTTACTATATTAGGAAATTTTTCTTTTCAACGAATGAAATTATTTGGCTGAAAACTAACATTTTACAACGAACGTACGCTCAATCCAGTTTTGCTCCCCTACAATTTAAGTGTGAAATTAACATGATTAAACAGAGTAATGTCGGTCACTAATCTTATAGTTGGAAGCTCGTTTGGGTTACGTAATCACGTCTCTTTTGTCCTTCCCCGCACGTACACAATCTGATGGACTGTATAAAGACCTGGGATATGAATCTGGAATAAAGGTAGGTATGTGGACATTGTTTACGCCAGCCAAACTATTATTCGGGAATGTTAATTTGAAAGTTGTGATCAAATTGTTACAATGTGACAAAATTTGTAACGTGGAAAAATTATACTTGACGTGTATGCTTTTCTTAGTAACACGAAGAATACCATAAATGGCTCGTGCTCACAGCTATTGGAAAACTAAATAATCACTCAGTTTACGCCACTCAATTTGCTCAGTAATAAATATATTGCAAGTGTTACAGCCGCATGGACTTTGTCACCAAGCTCTATTAGGGGGCTGCGGTGGCCGAATGGTCAGGCCATTCGCCTCCCACCAAGGCAATCCGGGTTCGATTCCCGACGAGGTGGGTCCCCGCATTTTCTAATGCGGGAATCGTGCCGGACGATGCCACTGGTCGGGGGGTTTTCTCGGGGATCTCCCATTTCCCCCGCCCTTACATTCCGGCCCTGCTCCATACGCATCTCACGTCACCCTTCACCAATGCTAAAGACTTCGATGTTGAGCGCTGACCAAAATCTCTCATTCATTCGCCAAGTTCTACTGCCATCTCTCATTTCCATAACTTAAATAATGTACGGGCCTTGGCTTGTGGTTGGTTCCTCGTAGGACGATCCTTGGACGTCTAGTGCAGTGAGGGTAGGCGGACTACCGTATTACATAGGCGAGGTTGTCTGGACCGCCCACCCCTGGCAGCCCCTAACATGTACGTGTCGCCGTGTCTCCTCCAGCAGACAGGTTATCTGGCTCGGTGTCACGTAAGACAAGCCTAGCCATGCGGCGCTGTCTGTCACTCGCCGCATTAACAATGCAAACACGCCAGCCGTCGTTCAATATCGCCTGCCGAGGTGCGCCAAGTGCCCGCCTGCCAAGATGCTGCTGCGTCTATACACTAAGTCACGAGGTTAACCTGACCAGGGTAAACTGTCAGCTTGAGACAATCCAACTGGAACCCGAGTTTACTAGTCAAGTGTCCAGTAAGTCATGAGGGTGTCAACTCCTGGTTCCTGAGTACGCTGCTGTTAGCAGACAAAACTCTCCTACTTCCGCCAAAAATACTTAAAATAGTAGACAGTTTAAACGAGAAGAAACTTGACGTACTGTGTTCAAAATATCGGCGAAGAAGCACGAAACTAATATCATAAGCAATATAAATAAAATATCGCAGCTATAAAAATTCCGCTGCGGTCGTCGCACTTAAAAATATGAAACAAATAAAATAAGTTCCATTGTTTCAGTTCTGCCTATTTAAAACCCTCTAATTCGTCCAGACGTATAAACACAACCTGCTGATCCGACAAGACCTGACCACATGACCAAGTAAACATACCAAACCCCAGCAGGTTACTTATTACAACCGACACTGTATTACTGAATTTTACGTAAGACCGCCAAGAGTGACTCGCACATACGTTCGACATGGGGTAGCGTAGTATAGACTATTCACGGTAAATACTATGTAGTGGAGAGTCAGCTGTTAATAGGGAGGTCTTGGAGGCTGGCAAGGGTGATATGAGGTGAGTATGGAATAGAGGTGGAATGTAAGGGCGGGAAATCAGGATTAACCCGATAAAATCCGCCGAGTAACGTCCACTGCATTATCCATACGTCAAAGCCAGGCGCAACTTATTTTTAAAAGAACCCTGATCGCCGTATTCAGGATAGAGTGAGAATTAATTTTGTCACAAATGTGTATAGTTCTGTTAATATTTATGATGTACAATCCGTGTTTGTCTTTATAAGTGGAGCTGGCTGTACTGTCCCTACGAGGCAATGAACCACTTTCAATCGCTGGATCCAGTGATCGAACCAATATACTACCAAGGTACCTGTATTTGACAATGTGGATGACATGCAGCACATTTACACTGTCACTGAAGCCTCAGATAGCAGAGGGCACTGGCCGGCGCCTACACGATAGGCAACTATTCGTACAGTACTGCCAAGAGTGTTGCTGCTCTTGCAGCTATGATCCCGCAAACGAAATTCTGAAACCTTCGGCCGAGTTCATACCTGACTCCAATACGACATATGTATTGTTCCGTAAAGTACCCTGCTAGATGTCTGCGGGAGGTGCGGTACTTACGCCCTTAATTCAGCACCGAATTCCGTACCTAATTCAGTACAAGTAGCACTGCGACAGTGTGTACCGCAACTACGCTGGTTCCGGACATAATTCCGTGCTTAATATCACACATAGAGCCCGTCCTGTTTTTCATCGCAGTTTCTGTCACTGCGTATGCGACGTACGCAGGCAGGGTTGCCAATATGCTCTGAACAGAAATAAAATGTTTATTTCCTACTGAACACATGACCGTCGGATGTTTCAAAACCAAAATAACACAAGATAGTTTCATTTATTTGCAACTATGTGCAAGTGTTGTTATGAAATAATTTTCGGCATTTTTACTGTTGTAATTTATGGAACATAACAATCCACATCACAAATATACTTTTCACCTTTATGTACAGAAACAAAGAAGAAAACAGTGATATTGTGTACACAACACAGACGTTTGGTACAGAATTCTGTTATTAAGTCTCAATCGAAATTTATGAACAGAATTAAGTAAGGTATTGAGTAAACAATTAAGGGTAGTGTGTACTGGGCTTTAGAGAAGGCGAACAAAATACATGATATTACGCGCATTATTATTTTTTATTAAAACTGCATTTACCTACGTAAGTAATAAAAATTCTGTAAGCCGCTACAAGTCTTCTGATGCCAGCCGAGATCTACCACGTCTACACGTATTTACGTACACAGACATTACCACACACTTGATGAAATTAATTCAAATGGTTTACAAAGTAACAGCTATTTCCTCCCTTGTCAGTGCCTCGGAACCATAGTCCGCAAAAGCTTGCATTAAAAATTAGAAAAAGAAGGGAAAAAACTACTGCTTTGTGAATAATTGTTCAGTTTAGGATAGAAATTCAGCAACAGTTGTGATGCTGGCAACGAATAAGGGCCTTCTCTCACTCTGCCTCTCGAAAAGTTATTTGTGAAAGGTCCTTTTTACCTAAGTCAGTCCCTTTCCTTGGGCTCGAGACAGTTCGACCCTGTTAGTAACAAATTACCTCAGATTCTTCAGCCGACAATAATGTTGCAGCCCCCCTAGGAGCCGCACACAACAAGGGGCCGAGGAGTATGGGTTGAGGGTTGAGAAGAGAGAGAACCAACCCCCGCGGTCCAATGTCCATTCTGCCCGCAAGTCGTAAATTTGGCGGCAAGTCGTGATGGACGGAGACTGGGAGGGGTGTCTTTCAGCAGCGGCCAGAACCCCCAGCGAGCACAAAGGACTTTGCGGTTCCGTGATCGCCACAAAGGGCGTCGTGCCATTCATCGGCAGTCCGCTGAGAGGATTACACGTGCATACAAGAACACAGGAGCTCGCGACTTCTTACGGCGGCGCGGGCATGCTCGGCGCTTCTGCTGGGGCATTATAACCAGCACTAGTTGTTCGAGTCGCTTTGCTGTGTCATCGCGAGCCAACCCCTAGGCATGGCATTAGCGATCTGGAACAACCCATGTCGCGCCAGATACTGCAGGGGGGAGTTATTTCACGCAGGAGGTTTTTACGCATGTCATCCCACATTCGTGTTATTTTTAATTTATGTTTTACTAGTCGTACAATGAATGACAGATGCTCAAACGGAGAAGAGGAAATAATTTAATGGCGTTGCCAACTTCGGAGCCGTGGGAATAATAACGATAAGGGGTTAAATGTTGAATTATATTCTGTATCGCTCACTCACCCTTCACGATATAGCTTCCCAACAAAGTATATTTTCTGTTTTGAGAAGAGTAAACTATTGCTACAGGAATGAAATACTAGTCGCTCACAGATTTAAGGTTATTGAAGGAAAAAACATCCTAAAATGTTCTATAGCAGCGTAGGATGCACCGAGATGAACAACTGTTAGTGGCGGCATACGGTAATGTTTTTATAGTAGTTAGAAGCAGTCCTACGTGAAGAAGTGTTTTCGTTAGGTGGGGTTAGTGTAGCTGAGGTTAGTTTAGGTTAGGTTAGTTTAGGTTAGGTTAGTTTAGGTTAGGTTAGTTTAGGCTATATTAGTTTAGGCTAGGTTAATTTAGCTGAGGTTGGTTTAGGTTAGGTTAGTTTAGGTTAGGTTAGTTTATATTAGGTTTGTTTATATTAGGTTAGTTTATATTAGGTTAGTTTACGTTAGTTTAAGTTAGGTTAGATTAGACAACCTAACCTAACGAAAAATTTTTGTAGGACTGCTTCTAACCACCGTAGAACTATTTTTCATAAATAAACTGTACCTTTAAAATCAATAGCTTGGCCGGTATACGATGAGTAGCCGCTCTTCACATTTACCGCGGCGTATGTGTAGGGTTTGACAGATATTGAACCACCTTTAATATAATTTGACATGTCATTACATATCCGTGATCCCGCCTTTAATTCGAATAAGGAGGCGTAATCTTGCAGCTACGCCTTGCTAATCTCAGCCACAGTGGTCGCTTCAAATTTCTCTGAATAACGTAAAATTGCCATTAGTGTCATTATACATTAAACTTTGAACATATTGAAAGCAGTTAACATTTAAAAGTTTTAATGGTGGTGTCTACGAAACGCTTGTTAATACAGCACCACAAAACAATTCAATCACACTGAATACTGACTGTCCTTTACTCCTTCCACGTGAAAACGAACTATCATCAGAAGCCCATGACCGCCATAAGGATGAGGGCTTGCAGGTGACGTATTCCTTATAAACTTATCAAAAATGTCTCGCGTTAGCGAGTGGAGTTTCATGACGTCGCAGTTATGCACCTCTGCAGTATTTTCTGCTAATATCTAAACGGTTACATTTCTCTGATGGTTGAACATTATGCCATACATCGCCTGACTGTATGTGAAGTAAAATTACGGACATGTGCAAGAGTTCTACTGACAAATAATAATAATAATAATAATAATAATAATAATAATAATAATAATAATGCCTCGCGATACTTCCTCCGTGAATATTCAAAAGTGTAGCCTCTAATACAAAACATTATCCGAATTCGTAAGATCTGTATGTTTTATTAATTTTCGTATCAGTGAGCCCCTTGTCTGGATTCATTAGTTTTTTATATTATGTAGCTATGTTTTATGTGCTGCGTAGAAATGTACGTCCGTGGTAGGGGAACTGTTGTAGTCCATTTCGAGTTCGTAAATAACGGCTTTATTTCTATGAAATAGTAATAATGATCCGTATGTTTACTGAATAATATAACAACTGTGTAATAGTTAAATTTGTTTTCTCTTTGTAGACGCTTCGTTCAGTCGAAAATTCAAAAGCACATAAATATGTCGGAATGGAACAATTTAGACAGTCAACGTACGCACCTGGACGTGTGTCGGTTTCACAGTGTTGTCAAAGTAAAGTGTGCGAGGCAGACCAACTACATCCTTCCCTTCCTCCCCCCCCCCCCAACAAACACAGATAACAGAGATAAAAATTAGTGTTAAAAACTGAGAACCTTATTTGTGTCGAGTTTTGCCGAAATCATGCCGACGTGATTTCTGCGTAACTTCCAACCTTAGATAACTAAATAAAACTAGATTTTTCACTCTCTCGTGTTGGTAGACATTTTTGGGATTATTTATATATATATATATATATATATGTGTGTGTGTGTGTGTGTGTGTGTGTGTGTGTGCGTGCGTGTGTTTAAGAATGGACTAAGTTAAATGGGCTAATTTATTGAATGCACCAATTGTTCAATTGTTCATGGTATATTTATGTTACAAATGAATTTAGCATAAGATAAATCTGAATCACGTCTAGTGAAGTGATGGCAAATATCAATCAAAATACTCCAATTTATATCGCACATTCAAACAGATGTTATTACTAAACGGACATACTGAAAAGAGAACGAACAAGAACTTCTGTACTGCCCTTTTCGAAATTCAAATGTTTAAATCAAAACTGTATATTTAGTTTTAAAAGAGAAACGCCACGCAAGAAATAAGTTGTATACTACTCGCGTAAGGTACATAATATTAAGAACGCCGCCTATCTACGTGTTAGAAGCTCAGATGTGACGGAGCTATAAGGGCGACCGTGAAATGCGCGTCAAATGCCGCATCGCCACAACGAGCCAACCAGTGAACTAGCGTGCGAGATTCCTGCCGATCCATTTTGTTGGTGGAAATTCTATAGAAAAGTTGAGTGCACGTTTATATTAGAGTATCACATATATCCAGTAAGTACATTTTGAAATACGGCAGTCTGAAGAGCTGGTTTTTGCCATGTTGGTAGGTACAGCAACAGTATGTTTAATTACAGTGGAGTAGTAATGACATCCCGTTCTTATGAGAAGTGTGTTTTCTATTCGTACGTTGGCGCAATGGGCACATGTGACGGGTTTCGTACAAAAAAAAGTATTTGCACTCTTACTGCAACGCATTTGAAGCGCATTGTAGGAGGCGCCCTTAAGAGACGGTGTCAGATATTTTGTTTAAATTATTCAATTAGTACAATTAATTAAGGATGTGACGAATTACAGGCCGTGTCTATTTATATAAAAACAATATTTTACTATTAGGTGCGTATTATTGGATGAAATTCGTACTATGAGTTTTTTTCTTTACATGGCGAGATGTAATTATTATCTAACGATTTTAATTTGCATAATTATTTCGTATTTACGCTTAAATATTGCGATTACAACGAGCGTAATGAAAGGTATGGTAGTCAGTTAAGTCCCTATGCGAATATTTGCTTTAGTAAATGTTGCCAAATTTCGAATAAGAAAGAAACAAATAAAAATAAGCCAGTACAACTCATAGCCTACTTGGACATATTTGGTAAGGTTTGATTGTCTCTATTCTGGTTGTGGGCCTCCCCGCCCACAACGCCTTACCAGTGGGTCAACACTACACTGGGGAGGGCGAACCAACAGCTGGTCGTGCTGGGATGGAGGGGGGGAGGGGGGTGATGACAGGTTGTGGTAGAGGAAGGGGAAGGACGCGGATAGCCGCGGCTGATCGTGCGAACCACGACCTGACGGAGGACGACCATGGTCGCCGAACCTGTTCCTGCGCTCCCCCTTCCCCCCACAACAACACAAAGTCGGCATGTGTCGAGACCTTCTGGAGGTCAGATGATTCAAAACAACGCGCAGTGAGTTGCGACTATATACATAATTATTCAAGATGCGACTCGTATCCTGGCGACCGATGTTAGCCCAACGTCATCTCGAACAGTACAATAAAACTGTGGCTCCAATTGTCGACCTCTTACTTCATAATATAGACTACGTCGGCACTGCAGAGATTTATGGTGGAGCGATTTAAATGTCTTGCCTAGGTGGGTTGCGTTTGTGCATGTGATGCAAAAAAAATCGAGAGAGAGAGAGAGATAATTTGGTCAGCACTCAACATGGAGGTCTTTAGCGCTGGTGGGGGTTGATATTAGATGAGTATGGAGCACCGCTGGAATGAAGGAGAGGGCGAAACGGGAGATCCCAGAGAAAATTCACCGACCAAACGTTCTGTCAGAAACAACACTTACTTGCTTGAGTTTTTCTCTACAGCAAAAAATAACAATTATAATAATTAAACTACATAACTATCTACAGTCCCACAAGTTTGCAAATATTTCAGTATTAATTTGTAAATTTAACCCCTTAAACGAAGACATTAGCTATTTAAGTTATTTATTCCTCTTTTTCGACTTAATGCCAAACATTCGAAAACTATTAGTCTAATAAATGCACTAAAATGTTTGAAAATATTACCGATAAACATTTTGATTTCCAGAAATATAATTAAAATGTAAAGGATGTTTAACCAGCTAGTATAATTGGAATGACGGAGTGGAATAAAATAAAAAAAGTCGTAACAAATTCACGTCAGCAGATGTTTAGTCAACAAAGAACTCGTGGTGAGCGCCTGCTGTATAGATAATCAACAGCACGTCAGAGTCATGCTGTTTGCAGCTCCTGTAAGCAATAAAAATCAGTAATCTGCTCGCTGAGAGAGCAGCTCACGATACACGGCAAAGTAATTTCTGCTTATTGCTAAGAAAGTCATATTATTGGTTTCCAAACAGCGTGAAGATCAACAGTGTCGGGTATTAACGGAGCGCAACGCGTGGGCGGAACCCAGAAGGATATTTAGCGTACAGGTTAGGCAACAAAGTCAAAAGCTACACATTCCTGCATCCCGGCCCACTGACACCTAACCACCGGTACCACTGACCGAACCCTAGGTCTGTGCAAAACCACCAATACTGCGTAATGTTACGAGCTAGTTCCTAAATGGTTGGCAACCAAAGAGATACTGATGCCAATGTTTGAATTTTGGTATAGTCGCTAACGACGCACGTTCGACAAAAACCAAAGATTAACACTTGCACTTTCAGAGGTTTATTTATAGAATATTTTAACTTCTGGCCTTCTCAGCCACTTGTACCACACGCTTCGTGGATATCGACGGATTACCAGTCCGGAAGTAGAAAGCCATCGATCATATGTAATAGTTATATTGTCATATTTTTCTTTGAGTAATATATTAAGGGTCAAATCAGTATTTCAATTATAACTATAAGGAAAGTGTATGGATGGAAAATTTAAAACTAACTTTTAAAAAACTGATACTTAAGATAATTTTTACCATTTCGAGCAAAAGAAATACTGTTATAGGCCAAGAAAATGGCAGAACATTAGAAGGGCACGTACTTGTTGAGATCAAATACACATTAGTCTTCAACTATAATTCGTGCATTTGTTGATCTAAGTTTGCAAACAGTAGAAATTTCGAGTATGAAGAAAAATGCTCGAGAAGCGTCCCTAGTTACTCACTGCTAGTACACACCGAAGTCGCGTGGGAATAAATCAGGAGAGCGAAACCAAGCAAGCAAGGTGAAAAAGTTGACACTAGTGTGGGTGTGCACACCCAGAACCAACGAGCGGCTGAATCTCACCTGGTGACGATTGGTCTGTCGCCTGCTTTGAATTTTAAAATACAAGTCGCCATGGAAGCTTGCCAACGGTCTTGGGGGGGATGTCGGTTTTTAAATTTTACCACAATTTATTTATTCTCCTACCGAAGTCACCTTTTGTTGCCTCGGCACATGGTCCCGGTAGCGAAGTACGTACCTCCCTGAACATACACCAGCAATGCCGTACTCAGCCACCAACCACCCTGTTATATTTCCCTTCCAAGAGGAAATGGGGACGGTGGGTCTAGAGTAGCCCTGCTGTTTCAGGGGAGGTGGGAGGGTCAGGCATTGTTTTTTACCCGACGCCTCCACCATTTCTTTGCTGATTTACCGCTCCGGAGACCAGGTGAGCGGCTCGCGGGGGTGCGGGGAGGGTGCGCAGAGAAGTCTGCTATAGTACACACACAACGACGCCAAGCTAGCCACCCTCTAGCAGCCTCCCATTTTTCCTCCCTCCTACCTGGAATCAAACATTTTAAATTCGTAGTCCAATAACTCCCCCGCCCCTTCGCACGGTGCGAAAATTTCTCGCCGGCGGCAGTTAGCCAAGAACGCTTGTTGGCTCGCGGCCGGACCTGCGCGCAAGACGGTGGATGAGGTGTTGGAGAAGGGGCGGGGGCGCTTTGTTGGCCGGTAAAAACACGCGGCCGCTGCGATCAAGGGAGAAAGTGTAAGGAAGAGGAAGGGGGAGGGGGGCAAGGTAACACAACAATGGAGCACCTTTGCCGCACCCGGAAATAGGCCCTATCCCGAGCTCAATAGAACAGGGGAATCGTGGCTGGGAGAGAAAATAATTGGTTTGTTTTCAGGCAGGTGCTTCATGGTGCCGAGTCTTCACGAGGACGCCGGAGCGGAAAATTATAGCGGGCGGGGACGCCATTGGGCGGCCTCACTTTACAAAACGAAAACTAGCTTACATCAAAGAATGGATTCCGCGCGGGCTTCAGCACCACAGAGTCTCTTCTCTACACATTATTCACCTCGAATTTCGACAAGTCAGATAAAATTTTAATGTTTCCATGTCAGCAAATACCAAATGTAATAGTTAAAAATTATCAAATTGTGACGTTGATAAAAACATATGTAAAAAAATACCTTTGAAAAGCTTTAGTACAGTAGTATTAACAATGTCGTTGGATTACACGAATGATTATTTAACTAATTTAAAGTCGAAGAACATCATAAAATTAGATGTTATCGAACCATTAAAATGAACTATAAATGAACGAAAGTATTTTATAAATGCAAACACTGAAACCTTGCGCAAACCCGTATTTTGACGCAAAGCTTGTATTTACGACAGTAAATGAAGTCGGCAAATAAAATGTTCAGCAGTTAAGATATAAAATATTAGTTTCATTTGATCTCACAATCGGTATTTGCTGCAATGTATTCATCTACATCTTTATTTCTTATTTCAACATGCTTAACAATATGAACTCAATGCATTATTACCGTAAGCTCCGAAAATTATGAATGCATACGCAATGTTTTATTTAAATATTGCTAGCGGTTATGTTTGGTTTTCTACTACTGCATTAAAATTTGTACAGTAGTGATGGTATTATTTTCCTATTTTATTAAATATATTTTTATTGTAATTATATATTGAGTTTTAAAGTTTGCGTTGATTTATTAATTTACAAACTTAATGAATAATTATTCCAGTCAATTGTGTGGGTTAGAGAATATATTTTTGGAAGCAGCCTTCGTTTCTTAGAGTAATTAAAAACTATTAGTCTACTATATTACCGTAAACCTGTAAAATTAATTATTTTAATTTATTTCCAAGACATGCATAGCACATTAAAGTGTCCTGTTATCCATCTCACTTAGGTCCCTGGCAGGTTTACAACCCATTTGTTCGACGATGACAGCGCGGCAACAGGCGTCTCGAAGGTGGAATCTTAGAAGAGGAACTACTAATCCACGTATATATTTTAAGCTGACTTCTTTATACTGTGAATGTAAATATAATAGAATGAAGAGTCGTAAAGATAGCATTGTTGGAAAGTAAGCACGCCACAAACATAAACAGATCAACGAAACAAATGAACCATCTCAGAACACACTATTACAGAAAAAAAATTCCCCGCAGCGGCCATGATAACAGTCGTATCTGGCGGTTTTTTCTTGCGGCATTATCTGGCCGAAAGGTAGGTAAATGAGGGTGAAAATGACGGAGGAAGGATGAAGACAGGCAGAAATGTAGGTGGCACAGAGACAGCGGGGGCAGAGATATTTTTTCCCCGCGTGTGTTCCCTCAGTGTACGTGTCAACTGGGAGACCTGCCACGCCCTTCTGCGAGCGGAAAGGAAGACAAAGCTGTGAAGTTGGCCCCAGCGCTAGGGCGCCAGAATCCGACACAAGTGCTGAGCAGGGATGTAGGTAGGAGGAGGGGGTTGCTGATTTACCGTGGATGGCTGCTATCCTCCCTCCTCCCTCCAGACTAGCAACACCTGCCGGTCCAGGGCAAGGGAGGAGGGTAGTGCTACGTCACCAGCACACACTGTCTCCCATGTGACGAGAAAAAGTTACTGCTCCTAGCAGCACGCCTCGTCTGCATCCGAGAGTAGAGCGTGGAGACGCCGGCATACACTTCCCCTCTACGACGAGATACACTCACAAAGAGACAGCTCCTACTTATTATACACCTGTATCTAACGTGCGTAAGTAATTCATTTTCTTGTAATAAATTAAGAGTGTGACGAATTATCGGCAATGCCTCTTACAGAAACATATATCTTGCTATTAAACGCGTATATTGGACTACATTGAAACCAGAAGTCATTACCTGTTGAGATAATGAATTTCTGAAAATTTAAATTAGGTTATTTATTTCATAATGACATACTAATATTAAAAATGAAATGTAAATAATGAACGTTAAGGGGTCTCCGCGCTTAAAATGCGTTGCAGCGAATTACGGGTATTCTTTTTTTTTTTACGAAACTATTTAAAGCGCATTATATATTAATACCTACGAAAAGAACACACTTCGAATTATGTCGCAATAGTTTTAAAAATTCGGCACATTTATTAGAAACATCATTTTCGGGCCCCTCAAAATGGCAAAACAAATAGGTTTCCCAGACTGCCGTATCTTACATAAATAACCGGATTCAAAAAACACAACTATAGAAACAAGCACTAGACTTAGAACTATGCTGCCCAGAAATCAAATATTATGGACTCCGCTTAAAGTCACATAGTCAAGCACTGCACGCTATCTAAGTAGCTTGTGCGGAGAGGCGATAATACATGACATACGTCGATTAGTGGCACTCTTACCGCTCCTACCTTACACACACAAACGCAACCTATCTAGGGAAGCCCCATGATAATTAGCCAAGTCCTTACTGAAATATTTTCAAATAAACCTTGCCAACTTTTGAATCTGGAACAAATTTAAACCAAGTCAACGTAGTTGGTGACACGAGCTCTTAAGTTACATCTTCGAATTACGCGCAGTATCTCCAGTATTTTCTCGTGAAATTTTTTATAACCGCAACAATCTCAGCGACTGAACTTCAGAAACAGCTATACTCCACATCATAGCACAGCATTTCTTGAATAATAAATACAGTTTAAGATTATTTCTCACGATAGCTATATCAGTCTACGTTTCTTTAATTGGTCCACATTATCTGTATCATGTGTACATTAACACTAAAGTCCCTAGAGGCTAGTTGACTGCGGATCAATCGTGCGCCAGTTCAGTAGTGCCTGCATCGTCCTCCATCTTGAATACGCAAAACACTGCAGACAGGCTGCAGATTTGATGCTAGGAATGTGTGATAAAGGAAGGAGCATATTCGTTGACTTACTTCTAGAACATCATAAGTCCAGATTTTCCGAATTTTTGCATTCCATGTGAATTTGGTGCTAATTTTCATGGTACTTCTAGTGTTAAAATCTGCTAAACCTACTGTGAATTAGCTTTATTCTATGTTCAAATTTTAAAAAACGTCGTACCTATGGTGTAGCATGACCACGAAGATTTTCAATTTGCTCTTCTGTACAATTTACTGAAATGGACTTATGAGGTTTTAGAAGTAAGCCAATGACATGCATAAAAAAGATACTTACATCTTTACATTCATAAAGGGTCTGCTCGGTATTCAGGAACTCTTGGTCAGAAAGTAGTACTTAAGCGATTTAGTCCGCAAGAAAGCCAGCAAAAATAAACAAAAAAAAAAAGCTAACCTACGCTGATCAATGAGTGAAGGTCTTACATCACTAGGGACAGGAAAATTTCGGCAATTCAATTACCTGTATGTTAGAATCCATTACCCTATATATACTCAAGACCCGTCTATTGGTTCCCCGTCTGTTGTTCCAGTGAGTAGCAGTTAATGGACAGATGGTCGGGGCTTGAGTATATACAGGAGAGTGGATTCTAACATGCAGGTCATTGAATTCACAAAATTTTCCTGTCTCTGCCCATTGTTCACACGAAAGAACCCGGCTAAATTATGTCATTAATACTTTAAATGTCGCCATCAACGCTCAGAGATGTGGCAGTACCAATAGTACATTGCTTTATGTTTCGAACAACACCGTGAATTTATTCACTTACACAGTTTTAACAATTACTATGCAGAATGCTTGGAACTCAGTCCCATAGCTCCAGACATAAGTTTTCATAACACGTTGAATACAAATAGAACCCTGTACACTTAAAATTTCAAATTATGTAATACTGTGTTCAAAACTGTGTCGTTCAATAAGTAGATATCAGGCACGTAGGACTGGTTGCCTAACACGTAGGCGAGAGGCACTAAGTAATGTGTCGTGAGCCTACGTCCGATAAAACCTGGCCCATACGCACGGTCGCACCGCAGTGTTCTCCAAGAGGTGGTCACCACAGTTTGAACACTATGTAATGACAGAAATTCCGTTTTTCAGACATGCCTGTACATAGGCATTTTTATTACTAATATTCCACAGCAACATTGTCTGGAGTTACGGCACACAATTTCCCAACACCGATATATATATATATATAATATATATATATATATATATATATATATATATATATATATATATATATACACACACACACTACGAATGTTAAACACAAATACTAGTCGTGCTAAATGTGCTGAGATTTCGTTCAAAACCAGCTAAGTGGGACAAAACAAAAGTCCCCCTTGAAAAATATGCGCGCCCGTAACAGTACAGTAAAAACTGACCGTTGTTCTTCTAGCAAAGTTGTTATCACTGACCGAAAATAATTTCAAGTTAAAACCTGAAGAAAAAAAAAGTGAAATATTTCAATAAACCGTTTTTTTTTATTTGAAGGTTTTGTTTCATAGACATTGTATTAAGAAATGTATCAATTAATGCACCGGTGTTTGTAAAAATATTGCGTAAAAGGGGTTCACAGTCAAAAGGACTGTACAACTCCCACTCCCTTGACTGTTCTTAAAACTTTTAAAGGATTTTTTTAATTGTGGGATGGCTTTGTCATATTTAAATTCCAACCCACCTTACGATCAAATTCTTTGTGCGATCCTGTAGCGCAAGGTTTCACAGAAAGAACAAAAAACCCGGCAATGCTTAGAAAACTGACAGAGTTAACCGCGAGAAAACCTCCAGCTGTCACGCAGCATCTCGTATGACCAAGAAGCGACCGCGGTGGCAGCCGGCTGACAGCGCACGATAACGCCGCCTCGCCCTAATGGGACAAGACAAAATGGCGGCGCTAACAGTACGCGTAAAACATAACCCACGTCGTTACCCCGAGACCCGGAGATGCTGCTCTGCCTCGTTTAGGCGGCGAACACGCGACCCTGGCAGGCCGGTGTAATCGGCGACACTGATCGCCCCTTCCTTCCCCTTCCCCCTCGTGACCTGGCTTGTTTCTGGCCGCATGAAGTCGTCGTAGGGTCGGCCGACGCACGGCCAGGCTCGCATCCGTCTGCTTGGCGCGCGCTATCGCGTATCATCTTGTGGGCACGCAGTGGGTAAAGAGGAGAAGGGTGAGGAACCTGTTCCCTTATACGTCGGCCTCTCTCAGCCACTATTAACCCTGCGCGCATCATCCGATAAAACTCGCCGTTTGTAATAACAGCACTTTAGACGCGTGATTCTGCAGGGAGATACCAGCCTCGCCTCGCCGCTTGAGACATTGCACCGGGTTGGGATTTACTCCGTCGACGTTGAATAAAAGAAAGACGATTGTTTTCTTCTTGCGCCAAGGATCGGGAACGAATACGTGGAAATACGCGTCATAAAATTTGTTGTTGATAACTTACCAATCAGTAAGCTCGCTGGGCGACTGTGCGTGAACATTCACTACAGACATCGCGGAAGTAGATCATGCGTACACGCATGGCTGCTATGCGTCCTCGAAAGCAGATATATAGGATGAGACATCATCGAGTGTAGGAGAGCTAGCGCAGCAAACACTGGATTTACATCCACTATTCTGAAAGACGTAACACCGATTCCCGGCCCGGAGATCCTAATTCCAGTTTCCCATGATTTTATGAAATTAGCACGCTGCAATGACGAGTTTTTTTTTTTTTTTTTTGACAGAGCTTCAATCGCCGTTCCTGATTGTCTGGGCCACCGTCTCTGATATCCCCGCAGTACAAGACATATTAATTCCATCCTTTAAATCATATATGCAAAAGTAGGAAACTGGCGGAGAAATATTTCCTCGGCAACTTCGCCGTAAACATAGTATGTATTATTGCCTTGCTAATAAAGGCACGAGGCGTGTTGCGTGGCAAACTACTTACGCGCAGGTGTGGGTGGAGAAGAGGTGTGGAGAGCCAGACAATTTTTCCTGGAAACACGTATTACATTACCCACTTAATTATGACATTTCCACACTTAACGTGGTTTTAGAATGTACTAATTTTCAAAATATTGAAGCTCCGGTATCTGTTACGAGTCGGATAGGAATAAACATGTTAAATTATATCCAATTTGGCTTAGTACCTACCGACCCTACATTATGCACCAGTGACATTCATCTCGGCGAGGCTCGCATTGAAATATGAACTTTTATGGTGTTTTGAAATGCACTTTAAACTATGACCAAGTAAGTATGTTCACCATAAAAAAAATGCACTAAAGCATCATGTCATTTTGTACGTTTTATTCCTGTAGAAGCATTCTCCTTTTCTTAATGTATACTTCTTTTTCTGTCGAAAGCGATATTATTAAGAATGACTGAGCACCTCAGAATATAGTTGAACATGTAAATCACTATTCTAGTTCACACACCGAGGCCCTATCGTGGTCGTAAAACACTATTTGTCTTCAAAAAATTTAATCCCTAAGACCAGAGTACAATGCTGCGTAAAAATAATACAATGGAAACTGAGCCAAATATTTAGACGGAAAATCTGCATGTTGTGTGGGCAGGCGAGTTTATTCACTGATGACGTAAGTGCAAGAGCTAGGGCTCTATAAGTGCCTTAGCAAGAGCAGGCAGTTTTCACGAGAATATTGTTGCGCCATTTTGTTTCAATTCGTTACGTGTATACCTGCAGCTGTGCTTCATGGTTACTGGCGAGTCTTCGTGTACAGACGTCACTTATTTGTTTGCGCCAATCAGAACAAGTTACTGCGATACCACACGTATGTGGTTAACGTATAGAACTCCAAGACGCTAAGAGATAATCCATCCAATCTTTGACCACGAAGCCGAGGCGCTGGTGTGCACACAAGGCATTAAAATAATTGAGTGAACAGATTTAAGGTCTTAAGCACTGGTGAGGGGTGACATGTGAGTATGGACCAACGCCGGAATGAAGGGGTGGGGTAAACGGGAGATCCCCGAGAAAACCCGCTCACCAGTGGCATAGTTCGGCACAATTCTCACATGCGAAAAAAAAAATGAAACAAATTAGTGGAAAAATGTTCTCGCGAAAACTACCGGGTCATATCGATAATAAGGTAAACCGTGGCGTGGCGAAGCTTGCGCGGGGGCGAGGAGCGACGGAAGCTCACGCGACTATCACAGTCGACCGGTTTATCGACTGGTCGAGGCCAGGCAGCTACAATCTTGCGGGACAGTCGGCGTGTGTTTATCGGCCAGGGTAGGGGAGGCGCTTATCACCGCGCTGATCCTAATCGTTATCGCTCGCCAGGCGGCATGAATGGCGCGGTAGGCGGGGCTTCTCGGTCCTTGCTCTCTCTCCTCGTCAAATCAACGCTACTAGTAAACAATAAGGCCGCCTGCACACGAGCGGTGCGTTAGCGTAGCGTTGGCGTAACGTTGGCGTAACGTTGGCGATGAGCGTAGTGGAAATACCTTAGCCCGGCGGGTAGCTGCAGACGGACGTACACCGCCAGAGCGTTGTTCCGGCGTTGACTCGGCGGCGAGTTTGGCAACGCCGGGACTGCTACAACGCAGCGTTGTCGTCACGTTGAGCCGTTGAGTCAGTACGTGCTTAACACTGGTAGCCTGCAGAC
>PNEQ01077088.1:0-10968 GCA_003012365.1 Medauroidea extradentata | reverse complement strand
GCGGATTTAAGGGGGTGGCTATCGGGCTGAAGCCCCTCCCAAAATCGCGTTCAACATTATATAGCCCAAGTAAGTCCAGTCACTTCAAGGAAATTGAAGTTTGGTCTATAATAACTCAAGTACATTTAACGTGTCCTACCTGTATGTACGTTATTTTTAAAGTTCTGTGAAAGTAAACAACCATTCTTTTAAGATGCCTAGTATTTTTTACAATCCATTAAATCACATAAGCCCCTCCCAAAATATGTTTCAAAATCCGCCACTGAATATAACGCTCAGTAAAATATATACAGCAGCGAGCACACTGGATCCGTTCAGTTCAGTTCCGCACGTCTCCGTTACCTTCCGTTCTGTCGAGCTTGCCCCAACTAGCAAAACAGACTGAATGTGGAAAGCTACTGAGCTAGTGTTCTGAATGTGTTAAATGAATCCCCGACTGAAAGCGGACGGGTGCAGTGTGCGTCTGCATGACTGAAACTGACTGATGGAAACTGAACGGAAATTAACAGAACTGTACTGAATGGATCCAGTGTGCTCGCTCCTTAAAACTACAAATAAATACAAACGAGCTTAAACATCGGTTGTACTTTTATTAACACACCCTCAATGTTGTACACATCGGAGGTCACGTGACTGAAAGGCACAACAAATGCATGTTTGCCTCATGATTTTGCAGCTGCGCAGCCCAGCCTGATCATCACTCTACCTATACATTCACTCTAAGCTACCTGCCCGTGGTTTGGTTAGAAGGAGCATGTGAAACCTTGTGTGTGTTCCTAGTCCTACCTCCGTGACGTCAGCATGGTCATAATACTCGTGCGCCTCCAAACTATGACACGAGCACCGCCTAGAGCCATTCAGTATGTTAGTGCAAACTTTGCGAGAAGATTCCTTGTCAAAATAATGACGCAGAGTTTTATAAAGCGAGATTATGTCTGGCGCAAATCTTAGGGAAGAAATTGGTGATTGAAAAGTTACATTGCAAAAGAACAAAATCCTAACCGAAAGTAAGAGGAACTAAAAAATTTATTTCACGGGTTGGACAAGCCTTTTTTTTTTTTTGCATAGAAGTGTTTACCGTTTTTTGCCACTAAGGGTACAGTTAGTAGCAGCAGGCCTCGATGAACAAAAAAGTTAACTTATCGCATCATCCTTTGGTATTGGAAACTTTTTTTCTACAGTTGCAGATATTGTTACTAAGGCGCACCCGGAAATTCGTCACATATTTTTCCTTACTTTTGTTTATATTTAACAAATGTTGGTTTTCAATTCAATTTTTTCGAGAACTATACTTCTTGCACGTGTGTTCCAAAATACTTTACATCCAAAAGACACCTCGCTGGCTTCCGCCTGCCCCCTACCTTCCCCTCCCCCCCTCCAGCTAAGCGTCTTCGTCAAGGTCATTGTCCACTCGTCCCAATTACATCACGAGCGGTCCTGTTTCGCCTCTATGATTATTCGTGTCCAAGGAGCATATAAAGGACAGAGTTGGCACACCCAGGTTAAGCCTCGCGTCTTATTTTCAGGGCCGTTTTGGCCTCACTAACGATTATATGTTACCAACCACGCAGCTCGAAATCGTACGAGGAATCACCTGCTTAATTTATTATTTACTTTTTGAAGTGTTAGCATATAATGTCTAGAAAGCACTATTTTATAGTTTTTTTTTGTGTGTATAATTGTTTATTTCCTTTATTTATGGCTATTTTCAGTAAATTGAATTTTCAAAAGAATTTTGTTTTGTCCCTACAAATTACCGCCGTTAACAGCGTCATTTTGCCGTTTTAAATATTTTATAATGCATGATTGAAACACTTCTTGAGATATGTTCGTGTATGTAAAAGTATATTTACGAAATTTATTTGTACGCATCAAAAGTGGCATGAGTTTGTAAAAATAATTTTGTGGGAAATGTTTTGGTTAGGGTATTCGCAACAAGGCACTCAACATTTTATTTACACATATTATTCGTATTGTAAATCCAATACTGCACACTTACAAAGCAATAAGTGACTATCTAAATGTATAAAACACTAAAAACGCTCCTTCAAATAACATGTTTTAGTAATTATAAACTAGAAAACACAGCATTTCGCACAACCAACACGTGGTAACGGACAAATATAATAGAATCGAAACGACCAGGCTCACAAACCGCATGGAGCAAAATGTTTTATCGTATTAAATGTTTAAACGGAAACTGTTTGTTATCATATTATCCTTATAATTTAATCTTAAATGTGTGCAACTAACACAATCGTGCACATGAATTGAGTAAATATTACCGAAAATGTGACTTCAATCCATTTTGTTGTATTTTTCGCAGCCATACCAATGTTGGTAACAAACAATCGTTAGTGCTCAATAAGGAGAACGTAGGCCCTATCTAGTGTCAGACCCCTGTTTTAGTCCTTACTTTGCACAGGTGAGATTTGCGCCAGTTCAAACTTGCATTATGTATCTGAACCTCATTTTTAATAGGAAACATCTCCAAAAGTTTGTAACATACTTTCCTAAACATACCGTACATGTCGCCAAACAGTTCTAATTTTTGTACGCGGTTTTTAGCGAGTTCTTGGACTTGTCGTTGCGATTGCCACAGTCGCTGGATATTGACAGAGAGCACTCTAGCGGCAAGCAAGTGAAGTACTAAGCCACCAGCGGGTAAATAACAAACCCGCCTTAGATTTGCTGTTTTTTTTTCCATACGTGGCTTAAAGGGCCTTACTGGCTTTTGATTTAATGTGTATTTGTTAATCTCAAACATAAATGCAGTGGTTTATTTTTCAATGTGTTAATGCTTGTGTGGGAAGGATTGGTAAGGTACCTGATGGTGTCTTGGATGATGTGGAGAAGGGAGGTAAGTTGGGCTACAAGTGTGGTAAGGTTTACAAGTATTTGGGACAAGTCGGGTGAGGCTTGAGGTGGTGACGCTGGAGGGAAACTTGGTTGGTTGTGGCCCCGAAGGGCTCTGGAGTAGGAAGGGGGTGGGCATTGGTGGGTTGGTTTTTTTTTTTTTTTATCTGGCGAGCCCCCAAATCCCGCTACGCCAGCGTGTACCTCGTCTCAGTCTATGGGTACTCCGGCATGCATTAGTAACTAGTTATATCGCAAGGAGGGATTGAGTTGCGTCTCAAGGCTAAGCCTTATATGTCTTAGGTAACATGCAGGTATTAGGAGGTCGCGAGCCTCATGGGCTGAGCAGGGTTGTCTGGAGGCTTGGCTGCGATTGTGGCCATGCACTCTCCCCCGAAGAGAGCAAGAGATAGATAAGGGCACAGAAAAACCAGTACAAATAGAGTAGGGTACTGGGAAAAGCTGTGCGACAGGGCGCGCAGGGAATAAACCACGATAATTAATGTTAGGACATGGAGAAAGTAGGATATTTAGTTAACAATTCGTTTCCGAATTTGTTAAGAAAGATGTGTGTCGGGGAATTGTGACGTCTCATTGGCTGGCGGCCACAGCCAATGAGAAGAGGGCGCTGCTCAGAGAGCTTTGTGCTAGGAGCCTGAGCGCTCCTAGCGGCCATCGCCCACACTCCCGAGTGCAAGCAAGCTCACGCTCTGCAGTGTCGGCAACAGGAATAATTTTCGGTTTGTCGGCCATGGCCAGAGGCCACCCCAGGCTGAGTGACTCGTCTGTTCGCCGTCGCCGTCTTCCTTCTTCAGTGTTGGCAGCTGTACCTTTCATATCAGGTAGGAGGGAGGGGCACCACTCCCTGTAGTACCTCCAAAATCTTCGGGCTGGTTTTAGGCGCGCCATCCCGAAGCTACCGCTGCTAACCAGGCAGGGCCCTGACAAGGGCTTAGCCACCTCGACGTCCAAATTCCGACGCATTTCAATTCCCCACGCAAGCAGCTCTCCACTGGCTGCAAGTTCCAGACGGCGGTTCGTTTCACTTCGCATTTTTTCAGCACCTCGGTCCCCCGCCGCCCTTCTCCGACAGACAGCTTCCTGTTGCTTGCCAATCTTCTTACGAGTCACTCAGCCTGCCGCACCGACGCCCCGACAGCGCAAGGGCTGGCCAGTTGGTTCACAAGCTGGTATTTGAATATTCCCAGCAACACCATAGCATGGTGCTCCCATATCCGCCATCCATGGGACGCGCTCTATAGCAGATGGTCGCTGCCTTCCCTTCCATGTGAGCACATCACCCTTCACGAGCTACACACCTTCGTTGCTTATAGGCGCGGCAAATCCCGGTGCGCAGCACCGCGAGAGAGCGATGCTTACCCCACGAAGGAAGAGACTAGAGTGGTGGGTTGGAGTCGAGGGTCTGGTGAGTTGAGGGGATTGGTTGGCATCTGGTGACGTTTGCAGAAGGGGTAAGGACTCCCTCATGGGTGTAGGGGTTGGGGTGATGAGTGAGAGGGCTTGGGTCTTCAGGTCTTCTTGTTGGCGGATTGGGCAGAGCTGCGATCCACCAACGTGGTTGCCCCGGCAGTTGGGACAGGTCTTCGGGTCGGCGTCTTTGAGGGTGCACTCGTTGGTCGGATGGTGCTTGAAAAGTTGGAGGCGACGTGCCCGTAGCACTGGCAGCGTTGGCAGTGCTTTGTCGCTAGGTTGTGTTGTTTCTCTGTTGTGATGATCCATGGGCCGATGTGTCTGGTGTTCAGAAGCTCTTCTGCCCGTGTCCGGTCCGGAAGAGAGACTAGGACTGGCGGAGTGTAGTATGCTGGTCGTTTAATCTTTGGGTCTCCCAGGACGCGGACTTCTGGATTGTGGAAACCCAGTGTTCCAGTTCTCTTGTGATGACTGCTGGCAAGATGTCAGATGAAAGATTGCGGATGACAATGCGGGAAACGTTAGCTGTTTGTTGGTTACTAGGAAAAGTGAAGGGGTTGGCATTAATGCGGATGAGGAAGGTGAGAAGGTGTTCATGGACAAGCGTGGATTTAGGGTCAAACCAGAGTTTTCTTCCTGAGAGGCACATATCGAAGCCCCCGAAGTTCCTTCGGATATGTTATAAATAGGCTTGGTGCTTCGACGATAGATGAAAGTCTCTGCAAATTAATGATGGCGGGCGATGATTACTGTGGTGAGTTTTGGAGGCCCCGGAGGATGGTTGTGAAACCTCAGAGAATTCTGGGGGACCTATTCTCGAGTTTTCAGTCGCATGCGAGTTGAAAGCCGAGTGGTCTTTTTCAGAACACGGAGATTTAAGTTAATATCTTAAATTAGTTTCTCCGTGTCCTAAAAACACCACTCGGCTTCCAACTTGTATACGACTGAAATCTCTAGCATAAGCCCTCTGGGTGAAGTTGCTCTGCTTCGGGCATCAAATTCGTCGTCAGAAAGTTCCATGTTGTGAGTGGCCAAGCCACTGGTGTAGTGGTTCTGGGCATCTCGTCTTCCAGTGATACATAGTGGGCTTTGCCGGGCAGTGTGCTTCGTGCGAGCCATTGTGACCAGCTGAGATAACAGACCAGCTTCCTTTAGATGCTGAGGCTATTGGCCAGTAACTTCCGAACTGTAAAATAGTGTCTGGGCCGGAGGCTAAATATCGCGTCACTTCTTGGCGACTACTGGCGTGCATGATATCAACAGTCTCGATAAAAGCAGGCAACACAAATACGACGGAAATATGATCCCAACCATTAAATTAAAGTGCCGAAATTACAGGCAGAAGATCTAGATATATAAGAACAAACGAGAAGTTAGTTTTATCACCAGAAATAACTGTAAATGTTTAAAATATGTTTTGCTGTCATATACAATTTACTTTTTCCTTACTATATGTTTGATATTTTGTTTAAAAGGAGTGATTTGTTTAAGAAAGTTAATTACGAATTTGAAAATGATTCTAATTATAACGTAGGTTTTTTTGTCGTAGATAATAAAACAAATTTAGCATGTTTAACTGCAGGCAAAGTTATTCCACCTGACAATCCTGCTGTTTAGCGTTCCGTTTTTGAGTTTTGATTTCTGAGGTCGGCGAATAGTAATGACGTTCCTTTTGACCTTTTACTGGCTAACGACATCAGTTATGGTATGTGTCGAAGAGAGAGGGCAAATGCGTGAGAGTCCAAACTTTACCCCTCCCCAGGGGTTGGTTCCAGTCAGATTCGCGGGGACTTTTAGTAGACTATGTCAGAAGACATATTACAGCAAAAAAAATACCTTTAATAGGAATTAGTTTCTCTAATAGCCAATATTTTGTCTCTGTTGACTGGACTGGTTCTAGCTACAACCCTGCACCCAGATAAAATAAAGAGTTTGACCCGGAAGTGACTTCTTTGCTACTAAGCACCAAATAATTTCACCTTCCAGAGGACCAGAAAGGTTACCTATCTGCTATCGTCATCGATTAGATTGTAAAAATAAATACACAATGCTGTGTTTTATGAATAATTGATTAATTAAACGCAGATCACGTGTTTGATTAACCTAAAACTGCGTTAAGTTTGTATTTTATATTTTAAAATTCAACACTTTCATTCGGGAATTGGGGGGGGGGGCGCTGGGCCTCCTTGGCAACGCCTATGGGTATTGTATTACTGCGGTTGTGTTCCCTGAATGTCCAGGGATCATATCTCTGTGTACGCAAGTGGGAGGACTGACGATTTGACAGATGTGCGACAATGGCCAGCCAATCAGACGAGGGCAAGTAGACGACGATGCAATGAACTGCGCCAGGACAAGATGTCCTATTGCAGATGTCACAATCGTATACGAAAAAGGAATAAGATGAAAGGTGTCAGTATTATTTGTACAAATGTTAATACTTGTTAATATTGTAATAATAAGACTAATAATATGAATATCGCGCATGGAGAGTCCCCGAGTACCAGGGCATCACACACCGAACCAGAGCTGCATATAATAATAAAAGGGTGGGGGGCACCGGGCCCGAGCATGTTTGAACTTACTGTATATAGAATTGTGACATGGGGTCCAGACCCCCTCGATCTTACGGAAACAGCGTAAATGTAGTATCATTTTGCACATTAAAATCCAAGTTTTCCCGGGGGAGAGTCTACGTCCCCCTCCCCTTCATTGGGACCACCTAACATTTTTCATTGGAATATTAGAAAGTCATGTATATTGTAGTTTGCTGTCACATATGATGTTACCTAGAAATGAAGCCTATGAAACCAAAATTTAAACTTGATGAAATTTACTTGAAGTTTGGCTTCCCTCGGAAAAAAGGTTCTGTGTGCGGCCCTGCCTGGAATTGCAGAGATTACGACTGGGCGCTAGTAGGTATCTGCGTGTCCTGGAGAATGACGTGATATGAGGTCCAACAATGGTGATACGTCGTATTGAAGGGGGAGGGGGGAAATCCCCGAGAAAACCCACCGAGCATCGAACTCGAATCGCTTTGGCGGGATGTGAGTGGTCTGACCTTGTAAACCTACGTGAGTGATTTCTCGATCAGCTCAATTGTTAGCCTTCTCGAGAGCAGTCAGTTAGATCTACTACTAGTAGGTGAAACCCACCACTTGGCGAAAAAATATAAACGTAAACATCACGAAACACAGCGAAGTGAAACTGCATGTTACAGCATTTAAAATGTCTAAGAAAGAAAATTGAAACAAATATTTCGTGAGATATAAATAATAAATGAGATGTTAAATAATATTATGTAGTTCTCTTCGCATTTTGTTAAACATTTAACAAATGCAGTCTCAAAGGCTTGAGGTTTAGACATAACCTGGTGATGTAACATACCTGGAAAACTCCCCATGGACGTGACATTGCAGGCCAATAGCAGGAAATCTCATCACAGCAGAAACCTGTGTCCGCCGGACATGGCGAGGAGAACTTCCCGTGTGCCGGACGTGGACGGGTATTCCCGCGAGCGTCTCTTGTTTGCCGGGAGCAATGTCGCCCAAAATGTGTAGGATTACACTCAGTATATGTGGAAATTAAACTGACTTGGGGAATTCTGCCTGGAATGATTGCGTGTGTAGATTACTGAGTTTAAAAATATATATTTTTAAATGAAATTGTAATGTTTTCTTATGTGTAGGCTAGTACTAAGAGTCAGACCATAACCTCAACTATCTAAACCGACTACAGTTCTTTTTTCTTTCTGAATACAGCACACAAATACAAACTAAAATCTACGTTCGCCTCGCTCTCGGATGTTAAGGACAAAGTTATTTAATCAAAAAACTCAAATATGTAATCCCGGGCCTCGAAGCACTCCGCGGACACTATGGCCGCCCCTCTCGGAGGTTCACGTTCAGCTAGAAGTCCCTCTAGAACACACGCCTTCTGTCCCTTCCTTAATAGGTCAGCCAGTCCCCATGCTGCTTCTTAGCCATAGCCACGTCTCCATGCACTGAGTCATAAAACCCTATACACAATTGAATACTGTAGCATTTGATTTTACGATAGATTTCAACACATGGCTTCTTATGGAGTCGTACACAATGGAATCGCCAAAACTCAAGTCAAGCAGCCTTGACTTTACGTTTCCGACAAACTGAAACCTAAAGTCAAAGTCAAGATGGCCGTTCGCAAAGAACCAGCTGATTATGTATGCTAGAACGAAAAATGTTTATTTCTGAGTATAGTTTTGTTCTTCAGTACTGGGATTTCGTGAAAAAATAACAGGTTTTTCTTAAATGTACTCGAAACACTTTGTAAGTAGCCAGGGGCGTCATTTCAGGTTTTTCTAGGGGGGGGGCAAGATTATGTTTTCCGGCGACAGTGACCTCGTTGCGTCTTTTTTATTAAATAAGCATGTATAAATTAGACACTTTAATAATAAAACTTCAGTTTATTGTGCTTAAGTTAGCATTATTTAAATTTAAAAATATATATTTATGCACATAAAATTCTAAATCCAGGGAGGGGGGCTTTTGCTACCCCCCCCCCCCAATCCCTTTGTCGCCCCAAATGACGCTCCTGTAAGTAGCGTTGGTGAAATATTTGTAAATGAACTTTAAGTTGCGTCAATAGATGGTGTTGCTTTTTTTTTTTCTGAGAATTAATATAATACATAAAAATATTAATAATTGGGTTTACTATTTTAATATCTACGTGATATGTTTTTACGGTAAATATATAATCATTCATATCACGATATTTCCTTTTAAAAAAACAGATTTCCAACAGTTTTTTCAACTGTCGTTACTTTAATTTTACATTTGTATCGTGTAATTACGAAATACATAAAGTAACGGAAACTTAAAGTCAATTGTGTATATGCCTTTAGCTTTCCCAACCACTTTGCCGGCCGTTCATTTATGCTTATTTTCTTTTTTTCAACATTGGAATATCGCACAATTTTCTAATATATTGTTGTTACTGATTAAATATATATTTACATAAACCCTGAAACATTAATTACAACTTGCCATTGGCCTTTATTACAAGATGGTCCCTGATTGGCTGCGCCCTACCCTTCTCTTTTCTTGGGTGGGCGTGTGCCAGTCTCACTTCAAGTGTCTTCCCCCCCCCCTTCTCCTTACATACCTTGGCGAAGTGAGGAAGATATGCTCGTTTTTTGAAAAGCGTGCAGCTACCTAGCTGGAGACACTGCCTTGCAATACAATATACAGGGTGGCAGCATTGTCTATAGTCCCTGTGGTGTGACATGTTTGTTGTTCTGATGTTGGCAAGGAAGGGGTGCAGACCACCAGCAACACATATTTCTTGGAACCTTGTCTCCACGACCTCTCACAGTTTTCATAACAATTATTTACAATATACATTCTTATGTTACCCTAATACACAACCCTAAGGGGAAGAGCATGACTTTAAAAGTGCTTATAGGATGTTCGCGAACAAGTGAGCACCTTTTACAACAACCTTGCCTAGAATGACTTAAAAACTGTTGTTATGTATTGTGACGCTAGATGATCACTTTTGAGTTTGTTGACCTTGAGCAGTCAATACTGTTTGCCGTGCCATATACAGTCGAGATACTCGGGTTTCTACGCTTACTCCAGATTACATACATGTTATCTGCTGTACTTCCTGGAAATATCAGCTAGGGTCGACTCACTGCTGTGTATCCTACTCGCTAACTGCACTCTTCACTTCCAACACTTCTCGGGGCCGCTGTGGTCGAGGGGTCCTCCCACTAAGGCGATCCGGGTTCGATTCCCGGCAGGGTCGGTCCCCGGATTTTCGTACGTGGGAATCGTGCCGGACGATGCCGTTGGTCGGTGGGTTTTCTCGGGGATCTCCCGTTTCCCCAGCCCTTTCATTCAGCCGCCGCTCAATACTCACCTCATGTTACCCTTCACCAGCGCTGAAGACCTCGATGTTAAGCACTGACCAAAATCTCTCTCTCTCCAACACTTCTCTTGTGCAGTTGTTCCTGTGTCGAAATGTAGTTTTCGAGTGGCAACATTTTAAGATCGGAACTCTGTTATTGAACTCATAGTTACGTACATATCTAGACATTCGCATGCAGTCTGGAGATGTGACGTTCTCTGTGTTGTGGGTGCATATAGAGATTTTGTAAGATTGTCAGCATTGGATGAGTCGCTGCATGAACATAAGTTTATGAAATAATAACAAATTAGAGGGATAAGACAGTGATTTCTTTATAATTTATAATATGTATAATACTTAACTTCAGTTTTAAAAAATCCGTAGAAACATTTCATGTAAATATAAGAGTTTTGTAAAAAAAAGCGGGCATGGACGCTGTGACCATTTCTCTGGACCTACTTCCTTGAACAATGAAATACATAAAGAATTAGGTTCAAAAATAATATCAAATTATTAATTTCGGCTAGAAATATTGAGGAAGATACGACCGTTTGCTTAGTTGTAATTTATATATTATATGTTTGTTAGTTCATTGTAATTATGGTTTTGTTAGTTCAGTGTAATTATGGTTTTGTTAGTTCAGTGTAATTATGGTTTTGTTAGTTCAGTGTAATTATGGTTTTGTTAGTTCAGTGTAATTATGGTTTTGTTAGTTCAGTGTAATTATGGTTTTGTTAGTTCAGTGTAATTATGGTTTTGTTAGTTCAGTGTAATTATGGTTTTGTTAGTTCA
>PNEQ01077087.1:0-11015 GCA_003012365.1 Medauroidea extradentata | reverse complement strand
TAGTACATAACACAACACAACAGATGTTTTCACTGGCTTGTTGTCGCCAGGTTGCCTGCCTACCCCTGTTACTTTGGTGCACCATTGCAGGTATAAGGATGCATTTCCGGACATGGGTTCCTTAATCAAATATGTTCCAAACATGCACATCTACCATCCCTATCAATTTGTAACACTTATTCTTGGCCACCCTGTGTGTATATATATATATATATATATATATATATATATATATATATATATATATATATATGTGTGTGTGTGTGTGTGTGTGTGTGTGTATAATTTGACAAGTGGTATGGAAATTATCGAGAACTATGCTTATGAGCGAACGTAGTGCGTATCTAACAACTTATTCCGGGGTGTAACTAAGTGTCTGCATTTTAAATTTTGTAGACATTTGTCAAATAGTTAAGGAATTATTTATAACTATGCTTATAAACTGACAGAGCATTCGAACTTATTCTGGGACTTAATATGCGTCTGTTGTAAATTGCATATACATATTACTAAGAGTTTGGAAATTATCGGAACTATGCTTAAAAACTGACAAAGCACATATTTAGTCATATGAACTTACTCTCGGTCTGAATAAGAGTATGTGTTTTGAATTACTCAGACATATGTCAAATAGTTTTGAAATAATCGGTACCTATGGTTAGAAACTGACAGAGGTTATGTCTATGCTTGCAAGATTAAATAAGACAATATAACAATACATTCATGCTAGTGTGCAGGAAAATCTATTTATTTGTTTTAAGTTTGCAATGTTTTAGGAAAATATTAATATAACAATTACCACATCTCTGGCGTAAGAAATAATTTATGAAAAATCGTATTAAGTAACAATACTTAGAAGGATTACCTATTAAAGGATAACATTTTTTTATAAAATTGTGTACAGGAATCTATGATATAAGAAATACAATTATTTAAAATCGTATTAGCATGTTAAATAAACTGATATTTTATCTACAACAAAAAGTCATTTTTATGTATACCACATTTAAACCATATCCAATACTAATGCATCCATAGCTCAGTCGACTAGGACGCACGTCATACTAACAGGAAGGTTGCAAGATCGAATCCCACACCTAGCACACTTAAAATTTTTTTAACTTGATATAAAATTTTCGACCGTAAGGACCATTATCCCATATATATATATATATATATATATATATATATATATATATATATATATATATATATATATATACAAAAGCATATTTGCCTGTAACAACAACAGCGACACTACCACACTCTAGCAGACAGCTGCATAAACAAACATGGCGATGCCAGCACCGCCTAGCAGACGACGGAGAAAACAAAGTGCAACACCAAGGCTGCCCGCCTGTCAACTATGGAAACATGACATAACAGATCACGAGCGAGAAGAACAAGTGACAGACGGAAAAAAAACTTGACGTCACAAGCAGACGACGTAAACATGGTGGCTGCGTAGAAGCCGACAAACTGAAAACAAATGACAAACGAAAAAAAATCAAAATTAAAAAATCCAAGTCAAAAAACAACAACATGGTGGATGTGAAATCATTAAACATGGCAGATGTGAAATCATCCAAAATGGCGGACATGACATCATCCAAAATGGCGGACATGACATCATCCAAGATGGTGGACATGACATCATCCAAGATGGTGGACATGACATCATCCAAGATGGTGGACATGACATCATCCAAGATGGTGGACATGACATCATCCAAGATGGCGGATATGACATCATCCAAGATGGCAGACATGACATCATCCAAGATGGCAGACATGACATCATCCAAGATGGCAGACATGACATCATCCAAGATGGCGGACATGACATCATCCAAGATGGCAGACATGACATCATCCAAGATGGCGGACATGACATCATCCAAGATGGCAGACATGACATCATCCAAGATGGCAGACATGACATCATCCAAGATGGCAGACATGACATCATCCAAGATGGCGGACATGACATCATCCAAGATGGCAGACATGACATCATCCAAGATGGCGGACATGACATCATCCAATATGGTGGACAGTGACTTCACGGAGGCCATCTTGATTACATCATCAGCTGCACCACAACATCACACCCAGGATCCGGTGTCCTGGAAACTATATTATCTTACTACTCTTACTCTAAAGTCTCGAATTCTCTCGGTAAGACTTTTTATGTCAAACATCCTTGAAGAGTGTCGCATCAGGGTCCAACACCATCCTACAAAATAGAGCACCAACAGGAATACTCTAGACCAATTTGTCCTCTGTTACCCCTAATCGGTGTGCAGGTGGCCGCCCCCACACACTGCTTGAAGGTAACATTGTAACCATGTTCAAGCCTGATTATCTGCATGCATTGTGAATTTCGTAAGCCTAACACCAGTGTTCAAATTCAGAGAGCAGGCGACACACATATGTCACTGGCAATATACTATCACAAAATCACTGTAATAAATGTGCCCCCAGAGCAATAGCACTCGTTTACACATTTAAAATAAACGAGTGATATAAAATACGTTAGCTGCAAAATAGGGTGAAGGTAAATTTTTCCTGAAACTCATCAAACTCTTGTTATTGGTAAATGGCACATACTTTTCAATGCATTAATGGGCGCCAAAATTTCAGACAGACATGGCACAAACCCAGCATGATACCCAGATACACAAACAAATTTTCTTACTCCTCGTACATTTTTAGGTTTAGGAAATGATAGAATTGTTTTAGTATTACCGGGATCCAAGACCTGCTTTACTTATGTTACTTTAAAGCCTAGATTTTACGGTGATCGGAAGCCCAAAGAACTTTTTGGTACTAACTGTTAACTCTGCATTCTGAAGTGCAAATGAAATAGTATGTATATATGCTCATTATACTCTTTCATACCCTTACATAAAAATTACATCATCGAAATAATTGACCACAATTTTCCCATTATAAGGACATAAAATTACGTCTCACATTCTCTAAAGTGACTGAGCCCTGAAAGACACGCCGAAAGGGACTATTCCATTGGCAAAACCCCAAGGGGTAAAAAATGCCAGTATATATTTAATGTTTTCGTGCAATTTAGATTAGTGCCGGCCAAAGGAAATTTTCAGCTGTATCGCCACCGACATGAACAACCATCGTGAGAGTAATCGACTGCACCAACAAACTTTCCGTGTCTTACAAGCTCATTACATACTACTGCTGACCTGCCATTGGACGTCTATGACAGTGTGTAAGTTAATAGTACGCGATTTACATGTCCGGTTATTTCGCGGAATCGCAACACGATTGCGGGATCTTCGCACTGACAAAATTCAGTGGGTAATTGGAACGGGTCTGTCAGTAGTCCTGGACGCACACATATAAATACAGATTTACTCACGATTTTTCGTGTCTTTCTTTGTTAACGGTGCCTCTTAGCATGAAGCTATCCCATGCGACAAGCCCCCATGAGCGTGGGGAGAGTTCGCGCTCTTCCTAGCAATGGACTTAGGCTAACAGTCAGTTGGAACTGCCGAACCCTTAGACGAAACACTAGCCTGCACCTCCATCCACCTTCCAAAGGAGTTACAGTAGCTTGTGAAAGAGCCAAGGGCAACCCATCCTAGGATCTCGCCCACAATCCTGTTCCCCGACTGAGATCCTCAGCTCAGCTGCCTCTTGGTATGAGTCGGGGCCTATCTAACCGCTAACAGACTATCCAGTTCTGCTACCGGGCAGTTTTGCAGCCTACTCATCGACCTTTCTCAGAGGAACGGTCCTCACCAGATCTGCCCAGCATACGGGCAACCACCACCACTACGAAACCAAACCAGACCAGTCATGAGATAAAACCTCGCCCATAGTACTACCTAATTTTCATGACATTTGTGGGTTTTCCAGCCTGATCGTATGTGTACTGCATGACACACAGTGTACTCCTTTCGGCGGAGCGCCACCTGAGGGATAAACCCTTACAGCCGCAAGGTTCGGTCGTGCTTTGTGTTTCCCCAGACCGCATCAGGTTCGTCTATTACAATTACCCATCGTCTCCCATGTGGAGACCTGGACTTTTGGGCCCCAACAGCCTGAGCGCTAGATAGTCTAACGCCCCACTTAGTGGTTTCTCCTTGTTGCCATCTGTCGGAGAATCCCTCAAGGCAGATACCCCTTTCCCAGCTCTGAGGAGCCAGGATGCATAGATCAAGTGGCGCCACGAGGAGGCTGCAGGTTGACTTGGGTGTGAGAGGTTTTTCCACTGAGGGTCACGGAAGCGTAAAGCTAGCACCAGAGGCCGAAGGACATATACAACAAGCAATACATCAGCGACGAGCAGGGTAGCTGCTGGGCTGTTACTCCCTGAGCATAGTATCTAATGCTCGTGCTCCGCCGAGCTGGCCTACCATGCGGAAATGGCGCCTCAGAGTCATCTTCCGCTTAGGATGTGGCTTGTCTCCAAATTCTCGGAGTCATCTAGCAGCTTTGAGGATGTGATTTATGTCCCAATCCTCGGAGTCATTTGGCTACTTTGAGGATGTGGCTTGTATCCCAATCCTCGGAGTCATCTAGCTACTTTGAGGATGTGGTTTATGCACCAATCCTCGGAGTCATTTGGCTGCTTTGAGTATGTGGCTTGTCTCCCAATCCTCGGAGTCATCTAGCTAGTTTGAGGATGTGGCTTGTCTCCCAACCCTCGGAATCATCTAGCTACTTCGAGTATGTGGCTTTTATCCCAATCCTATAAGTCATCTAGCCATTTGAGAATGTGTTTTGACTAACTCTCGGATAAATGTTGCCACTTTGTGTGTTGTCTTTTTACTCTCGGATTAATCTAGATTCTATGAGGATAAGGCTTGAGCCTTGTGATTTCAGATATTTCAGCCAGTGGATGTAAGATAAATTATTCTTAATCCTTCAGAAAATGTTGAATTTATGGATTTCTTTAAAATTTTTGCGGAAGTATTTCTGATTATTTTTTTATTGAATTGGTAAATTTTTAGATTTATTTTTTGCAATTTCATGGATTTTTCAATAATTTGAATTTTTAATTTTTTCAAAAATTAGAATTTTTTAGAAATTTTGGAATAGTATGAGTGCGACGTTAACCTAATGGCCACCGTTACATCATCCAAGATGGCTGCCATAACATAATCGGCGTCAAAGGTCATCCGAGGTCACCACTTCAACTGCAGACCATATGCTTGTCCCAGAAACTGCTATTATATATTGCTGCTGTGATACACACAGGGACTCGGTATTTGCTGCGTCGTGCCATGTATCGGCTGTAAATGATGTTTCTCACACTGTGCGGGATGCAAGAACCTTGCAGTTTAGCTATCGCACCACTCCCGTCTTAAACCTATTCTTATTTCCTTGCATTATTTAGCCTCCTCTCTATAAATATCTGTGCAACCAAGTGTTTTTATGTACTACTAATATTTTGCCAGATATTGTCTTAACAGCGTTTACTGCTCTTGACTGAGTACTTCATTTTGCAGAGGCCAAATGCAAAGATGCCTTATAAACCAGGATTCGAGGAAGACGGATTTCTGAAAAGCCTAGCTCCTTTTGAGCCATCTGAAATTGAACTTAAGGCCGACAACTGCTCTAAGGTAGGTTTTAAGCACAAACACGTAACAAAGTAGATAATGACGTGATATCACAGCTCTGTGTGGGGATAAACTGTAATCATTTCGTGCCATTTGAAGCAATTATATTGTTTTATTTTATCACATTACGACAAAAATTTTAATAATTTCAAGATTTTTGATATTACCTGTTGTTCATGCTACCACATTAATTTTAATCCATTTAAATATTAAATTTCAGTACCACGTTAAAACTTAAAATTTAAAGCAATCAGTTGTTTCAGGATAACCTTTTATCAAACATATTTATTTTTAAGTTTAGAGGAGATGTGGCGGCTGGAAATTAGACATTACTTCACCAGCCAATATACTAAAATATAAATTATATTCACGTTACCTTGTCACTATGTTATTTCTGGTTTTGTCTCCAGTCCTATACCCGTCAGATAAGGATGCGTCAAAGGATTTCAAGAAGTATAATGACAATGCTGAAAACGTGTTTTCATAATTACAAGCCATGATGTTCTGGAAATATTTAATGCACATCTAGAGTATTTGCTGTCCACAACAATTGGATAAATTTTTGTACCATTGCTAAGATTTAAATTTTATATAAATACATATATCCATCACTTTATTAATTTAAATGTTGACATGCAACAAATAAATTCAGCATACATGTATGACATCCTCAGTCGTGCTGCTCATTTCAAGTGTCCCTGAAGCAAACGACCGTATGCAGTCGCAAAGGGCATATTAATTTACAGTCTACCGTCTACGCGTCTACAGTCGACCGTCATGTTTATAAAGTGTGTGTCTGGTAGTCTGATAAGCTACCCATGTAGTAGAAATGAGTGTCTATTGAATTTAAACTGTTACGAATGATTGTAAATATTTTAATTTGAATATTTTCTAAACGTTTACAATTACTAGGTTTAGAGTAACAGCTCAATCCGGAATGAACTAGGAGTGGGCTGAATAATCTTGATTTAAATTCTACTTTAAAGACGTTCCTACTGGTCTAAAGTAGGGGTGGAATAAGAAATACAGTCCGGTCTGCGAGGTGCACAGGAATGTAGGATCCGGATTGAAACGTTTGCTTTGAAGACCTACTGGACTGAACTGAACAAAGAGGAAGCGGTCGTTGTATTGAATCAATTATTTGGTTACGTAAGAGGTTAGAATCATCCTGGGCTAGTTAATTAAAACTTTTTAATGTTGTAATAATTCTGGGAAGTGCCAAACAAATCAAAATAATTATTCTGAAAAATAAATTCAAACTAAATGTCTAACAACTACTCGCACCTTGCTTTTTTCACAACCATTTGCTCTGTAGTTCAATGTTCGCAAAGAGATGTCTCTAGACTAGGACTCAGTCCATGTTTATATGTCAATCTGGATAGAAAATTATAATACAAACACATTTCAGTTCACATTCACTTTAAGGTTTGCTACACGTTCAATCCAGTCCAAGTTCAGTCCAGTCCGGAATTTTACTTTAACAGCACTAACTCATTATCCGTGAGCTCCACACTACTTACCCATATTATAACTTAAGACTATATTAAAGAATAATACAGACATATTATTGAATAACTCAAAGTTGCAGATTTTATAATAAAATTAATAAAGCCTAACTATCTAGAAAGCTTAGAGATGATAAGATTTTATACATGCAGATGAAATATGAGTTTTTCATCGATAAGTACTCCTTAATCACATATAAATGTTAATTTTTCATTTTGTGGTTATTAATTAAATATTTGTTTAATAGATAATTCGTTTTTCTTGTGAAGGTATTGCATTGAACCTTTTCGAAGATAAGAATCATTTTGTTATCATTACACCACTTGTGTACTGCATTTATGACCTCTTGAAGTTTCATTTGATAATTTCTATAATAAATTTGGTTATACATTTTAAGTCATAAGCAGAAAGTAAAACATTTGAATTTCTAATATCATAAGTTATGTCATTGAGAAAAACATTAAATAGGAATGGAGATAAATTGCCACCTTGAGGACCACCAGAGTACACATGAAAAATTTCTGAGAAAGTATTTGCTTACATTGAAATCACATTAATTAAGATAGCTAAGAAACTATTTGACATAAGTTGAACTTATAGCAGACTGTGTTTTAATTCAAAGAGAGTGTTGACGAGTATCAAATGCTTTAGTGAAGTCAAGATGTATGCACCATTATGTTTTCTGTTTGTGACAGCTTGGTGCATATTATTTACAAAAGTTAATTCATTTGTTGTTGTAGACCTACTGGATACAAATACATGTTGTGTTGGAGAAATGTAATTTCTAGAATGAAAACAAAAAATGTCTGCGTGCGATGTTTTCAAAGACGTTTTAAAACGAACATGGGAATGGCATGGGCCTGAAGTTATATGAAGTTTGCTTTTCGATTTTTATGTACTGGAAAGACGACTGCTGTTTTCAAAAGATCGGGAAAAAAAACCCGTTTATTGTTTATTGTTGAAAATATGAGTAAGTGCTGGTGTAAACAAACTAGCACATATTTAACAATGAAATTTGGAAGGTCATCGTTAGCAACGAATTTGCTAGACTTTAATTTTCTTGTGACTAATAAAACTAGACTGCTATCAATGAGTGGCAATTACAAATTACTGTGTTTTCTTAATCTTTGTTGGAAAAAACCTACTAATTTGTGAATACTTTAAAAACACAACTAGCAAAATTATTTTTAATCAATTGTGGATTTGTAGTAACCTGATCATTTAAGGGTAGGTTTATGTTTTCATTATATCTATTTTCTTGAGCTTTACGTAATATCAGAATATTTTAGTTCTGCCTCGGTTTAATTGTTGACATTAGTTTATTTAACCATTTCTTTAAGTTTAAGTCTGCGCTTTGCCAATTTTTTTTTTTTTACAAATAATTTATACGAATCAGAAGTTATGTGTTTTATGTGCTTTATGCAAACGATTTGTTTTCTTGTTTATAAGGCTAACTACATTTTTAGAATACCAACATGGATACTTACTTGTAGACTGACTAATGTGCGGTATAAATGGATTACATAGTTTTATGCTCGACACGTTAAGCAGCTAACCATTTCAATTATATCATTACTCTTGCATATAGGATTTAAATCAACAGAATTTAATTTCAGAGATAAATATTCTCATTTTGCATAATTTCGATACATGTATGTTTGAGATATATTAGTAGTATCATTATATTCATACTAAAACTACACGATCGTGCAGGATGGAAACTTTCTTCGTTAACAAACGAAGCATCACATTTTATCACTTGATTAACACATTCATTTTGTAAAAAGTAGATCATATAGACTCGCACGCATGGTACTAAATTACATTTTTTAAGTTTAAGGAATTAGTTTAAGCTAATAATGTTTGAGCTATGGTTTTGGTATAGTAGTAGGATATATTCTGCGCATGTTTGAAGATCCAATTAACTTCAGGAACGTTGACATCTTCTACAAAAAGTATGTGGTTAGTGTACATGAGAAGTTTTAACTCTTTAAATAGACATGTAATTTTTAAAAACAGCATCTTCACTACCAAGGGGGGAAAATATTTCCAATACGAACTATGTAATTAAGCACTATAAATATTTCCACCTAGATCGATTCAACATCTTTTAAAGTTAGATAATTTTTAGAAGTTATGCGAGGAAAAGTATTCTTATTGGTAGAAACAAGTACGGAAGCTCCGGTTAATGATGTCTAATGTAAATAAAGAATGTTTTTTTAAACATCATTATTCCCAAAAAAATTATGTTAGTTTAAATGATCTTAGATTAACGACTTTTTAGTAGGGCAAATTATTGGGTAATTACATACGTTTTAAATTATAAAAAAAACAATAAGGAGATTTAATCCTCAGTCCGTGGACATATTCGTAGTAAATATTGTGTACCTTGTATGAGATAGTTGATAGATATTATTGGTGAGGCATCGCATCTCCTGCGGCTGCCACAGTAGAAGTTTCAAAGGTAGGTGAAGGTGAATGTGGCTGGTGAGATTCCTGAGGACTTCTTGTGCCCGACTGTGCTCGGCAGAGCTGAGCAGTTTTCAATCATGTGTGAAAGGGACAAATATAGCATCCTGGAGGCCAAAAACGGTGTTGTTTTTCCATTAAACGACATTTTCTACAAGTGAGAGAGATTTTTGTCAGCGCTTAGCATCGAGGTCTTCAGCACTGGTGAGGGTGACACGAAGTGAGTATGGAGCGGCGCATAAATGAATGGGCGGGGGAAACAGGATATCCCCGAGAAAACCCGCCGACCAACGGCATCGTCCGGCACGATAACCACATGTGAAAATCCGGAGACAAACCCCGCCGGGAATCGAACCCGGATCGCCTTGAGGGAGGCGAGAGGTCTAACCTCTCGACCACCACGGACCTCATTCTCTACTGCTGAAGAAAGAATATGAGGAGTGTTTTGCTTGCAATTTTGTGATTTGAATGAGTTCAAGGAGTGTTGATGTAGTTGGTTTTCTCATCCTAAGTAACTTGGGGAGAAAATCTAGATACAAACAACGCCTTGGCCCTTCTTGCTGGTCTGGATAGCGTTTATAGGCAATCGCTGTTTCGCACATCAAGCTGTGTGCGTTTAGGTGTTCAGTTACTTTGGTTGAGCTCCTCAGTAAAGTCTTCTCTGTCACAATGACCATATGCTAGATAGTCAGTAGTTCCTACTGCCCTAACTGGGAGTGCTGTTCCGGTGTGTCTCGATTTCTCGTCGTGGAGGGACTTGACTGGCGTTCGTGTACTGGCTTCTGGCAGCGTCGCAACAATTCATTTTCTGAGCAGAAGTGCTTAACATCGAATTATTCTAATCACGATGGCAACAGTGATTAGAGGCGGTTACTATATTCATACTCTCTACCATGACGCGAACTAAAGTATTCTCGTCCTCCATTTCCGCAACTTGGTTTATTAGTAAGTCAACTTCTTGGAATTTGAAGTCTGCGAATGCGAAACACTCGCATGTGCTTCGTTAGTTGATTTTTAAAATAAAAACTAATTTTCACTTTCGATTGCAGCGTTGGTATGTTGCTTCAGTGCGATCGAAATATTTTACGCGTTTCACGCAAGTAAGTCTTCGGAGAATCTTTCTCGTGAATACGTACCTCACTTTCTCGCACTGCCAGTGAATTTCTTAGGACTGTAAAATGGATCACAATAAACACAAGCGTCCACACTATTATGCACGAACAACTAGGGTGACCAGATGCACAGAAGTGAAAAGGAGGACATGTATGGTTTAAAAAGTAGGACAACAAGGAAAAAAAGAGGACACTGTATTATTTTATGTATTTATAATGCTTCAATATTTATCTATAAGTTTTCAAAATCATACACATAAAAACAACTAAAATCAATAAAAAAATCAACCTTATTTTGTCAATTTCTATCATATAATGTCACAGAAAGCGTTCA